>LQRL01100799.1:8453-18839 GCA_001703475.1 Hydroides elegans
AAATATTATCTTCATAACTTTTCGCATATTTGATCATAAGCCAAAGAAACATATTTCTATTTTGTCCCTTCTACCTGACCGCGATATTGGGTGATATTATATCCTCTTATCTGAATATTATACATGCTAATAATAAAGCGAATCAAATAAATGACAAGCTTATTATCCATTTTGCCTTGTAGTGACCGGCCAATCTCCGACTAACCATTATTTGTATTGGTGTGCACCGCGGTGGAAAAATTCGTCATAGAAGCATATAACTCATTATAATGATGCGAAAACTCAATAAAACGTAGTAAAATTATGCACAAAGAGATGTTACAACTTATTAGTCATCTAGCTGGTTTGGTCAGCTTATTTCTTCCCAAATAGTAGGGTCTAGTCCAATGATCGTAAGGGCGCGGTTACATTTGCGTATTAAAATGCACAGAGTTAGTGTTTCCCAACGTGTTTTATGGGAAAGTCTAACCATAACTGGCGGTTTAAAATGCATCGAGCTATTTTGAGTTTCTAAACAACATTAATACATTGTAAAACACGAAAAATATATGTTTTATAGAATTTTTTTATACGCAAATACAACCACGCCGTAATATTTATCATTATCACATAATTCTTGTAGCTCTTAGGATATATTTCATTTAATTAAAACACATGCATCCAGTTTTCAATAAAGATGATTATGAAAGTGAAATGGTATGCATTCAATTTCAATGTTATGTAAACAGCATTGAATTTAAATTTTATGGTGAAACAAGTCAATATGGTTACGTTCCCATTTGTAAATAGTATGAAATACATCTTTCAATTAATTGACATTTTCCTACCAATATCCAAGTTGATCGTATGCTCATAAGCTTTCAATAAAAGATACCTGTATGTGTAATGATGTGTATGTGTAAAGTCATAAATTAAATGATATTCAATCGTTTGATATGCCATTGTTATGTAGCAATGTCAAAATTGAAAAAAAAATCGATTTATATACATTTTTATAAAGCAATGTCATAATCGAAAGGCAAACGACTTACCCTCTTCGGTTACTCCCTGCACACTGCTATATTCCCCGACACTGGCATGCCTCGGATGTACATCAAACGACCGCTCAAGTCCAATCACGGCTCCTTGCGACGAAGGCTCACTCTGAGACCGCTTAGACTCTACGGGTCTACTTTGAATGTGGCTAGACTCTACCGGTCTAACATAATCTGGAATGCGGTTAGACTCTATGGGTCTACTTTGAATTAGGTTAGACTCTACAGGGTTACAATTATCTCGATTGTGGTTAGACTCTACCGGTCTACCATCGCTAAACAGAAGACCCGCATGTGCGTCGGCGTGTCTACTTGTTGGTAGCCACATGTTGACGCCCGGTTGTAAGCGGAGCGGAAGACCGTTCGATAATATACCAGCGGTCGCTGCGTGATTCTTTGCGAAATCGTACGAGGGAGGGTGGAGGTATGGGACCTGCGCTGGGATGTTGACAATGCCCGATCGCCGGTGATTCATATCAGGTATCTGGTTTGATGTTTGTTGTTTTGACATTTCCGATATGCGATTTGTCAAATCCGGCACGTAATTTGATACTTCCGGTGTGTTATTTGTCATTTCCGGGACGCGATTTGTCATTTCCGATACGTGATTTGTCATTTCCTGTAGGTAATTTGTCATTTCCGGTACGTTATTCGGCATATCCGGTGCGTAATTCGTCATTTCCGGCATGCGATTCGACGTGTCTTGCGAATTTGGCGTCACTTCCGGTGACCGCTCGATCACATCCGGTGAATTCCAATATGGTGGCGGTTGAAACACAATCGGTTGATTTCCGGTCGAATGATGCCGATTTCGCATCGCACTCATATTTTGCCTATTCAAAATATCAATCGTTGTCTTTCGAACTAAATCCGTCCAATCCGACAGGGTATTATTCTCCATATCCTCTTTGCGGTGTAAATCCATGATGCTCTCGATATTCACATAAATAGGTTCTTCCTCTAAATCTATACCATCACCATTGAATATCTCACTTTCGTTTTGCTCCGCAAATACCGGCCATTCCTCGTTGGAATTCGATTGGGTTTTCTCGTGACGTATTCCATTTTGATTTGCATCGTCATTTTCATTGAGTTGCTGTTTATTCCAAGCTGAACGGTACACGGCAATAAAAGTCGGTAAACAACGGGTTTTTGGGTCGTTTTTTGTAGAATTGAAAATGACATTTAAATCGCGTTTGTTGTCATTCTCTGGATGTGAAGGGTCATTTGTAAAAGCGATATTTGATTTGTAGTCAGTATCCGTGTTCAAGTCTGTGGTGGGTCGGCGCGTTGATTTAATTATCTCATCTAATGTTACACGATTCTTTTGCTCTATTTGTTTGTCAAATAACACTCGGCTTTGTTGCGTATTTATTCCACTGGACACTTTTGTATTTATTCCACTGGACACTTTTGTGGTTTTGCCACTGGACAATACTTGATCATAATGTTCACCATTTACGTTTGATGTCTCCGAGAGATAGTTTTGATTCAAGTCTATTTTCATATCATTAAAAGCTGAATTATCATTATAAATAGCAAATTTCTCATCCAATAGCTCCGAGCTACTAGTTCTTCCTTTATTATATGTTTTCTCTACTTTATGTCCATTATCATGGTCATGAATTGGATTAGATAAGGCTAAATTAGGAGCGTTTTTGTCGTCATTTTTTCTCCTCTGGGCTATGTCTGCGCTTTTGTTCATTGTATGTATTGTGTTCGCCGTTTGTTCTGTCCCATGATCCTTTTTAAAGCTACCCACTTGAATGCGAAAACCTGATTGTTTTTGGATTCGACCCTTATCCATCGTTATTGCAGTGGTCAGTCGATGATCTTCCGCTCTTAGTTTAGAAAAGAATTAAATAAATGATTAATTGTTAAGATAAATATAGAGAGACCATCCATAAAGTTCGCACGTACATGTTTACCCGAATATCGAATTCAAAGCACATTCAATAACCACCCTGAATTTTCAACACCCATACCTTTTTTACAACTAAATTCCTCACTCTACAAAACATTATGAGTCTACACACTTAAATTTGAATTCAAATTTGGTGGATAACTCATGGGATACAAAGAAAATATGACGTTAAAACGTAGTCAACGGGAACTTCAACGTATATGCAACAAATGCAACAAATGCAACAAATTTATATATCAGCGACGACGTACATAAATGGTATGCCTTATCATCGAAGCCTTTTTGCATATCCGAGTCAAAACAATATATCACTAAAACAAACGCAACAACGTCATGAGAAATTAAAGTGACGTCAATATGGTTATTTCGTAACATGGAGGGTAGTGTGATATTCTTTTACGTCACATCATAGAAGCAAGGGCGGTTATATTTGTTCGCACATCAACGGTTTAAACGTTGTTTTCATTCAAGGTACCTCCAGAAACCTTAATAAACTATCGACCGTCGATATCACTATGATATAAAAATACGTCATTTTGACTGAGATTGAAGATGGTTTTCGTCTCTAAACCATGGTAGCATTATAGCGTTACATTGTTTCCTATTTGTACACTTTATCAAACGACGTTCCTTTCGGTGATGCTGCGCTTTCAATGCAGATTGACGTTCGACAAACACAAAGTGATGTGGTGCACTGAATTATTGCAACATATGCTGTTGAAATGCTTTGAAGGTGCGTTGTGTGAACACGTTGCCAAGTAATTGAAAAATTGCGTTTTTAGGATGTATAAAGAAATTCTATAAACTATGGCTTACTGTCACATCGGAACCCAGAGCTGTCGTCGCGACGTATTTATGGCGTAAATGTAACGTACGCTACAGATTGAAACTCAGAGAAACGTTAATATACGTCCACATTGCGATATTCTTACGACGTCAATCGATGCATGCCGTATAAGATATTTATGTATAAATGTTTACTCACTTTATGATCGGTCCCGCTGTTGCCTCATAGGAATGCCGCTTTGGAACCTCGCCATCTTGTTTGGCATAGTCGATAATCCCATCGCTCCGTCTCCGTGCTTGAGTATCCTTTTGAAATAATAGAGAATCCCCATTTCGAGATAATAGCGAATCGTCCTCCTTTCGACGTAAAAGCGAGCCCTCCTTTTGAGACAATAGTTGATCCTCTGTTTTTTGAAATAATGAAGATTCCTCCTTATTACGTAATAATGAATCGTCCGTCTTTCGAAATAATGACGAATCCTCCTTGTGACGTAATAGACGGTCCCTTGACTCAGCGGAAGTACCTCTTGACTGACCCGGTTTGCGTAATATGCTCTTTAACGGACGACGCGATACATGAGTCGTTGTTCCTTTATATGAAGTAGGTCCATTAAAGGTTGACACAGGTTTTGTGGTTCGCGGATAAGTTCCATGTTTATCCATAATGAGTAGATGTCAATGCTATAGTGGATTAATCACATTTTTGTACAAATCCGATTTTACATATACTGGGTCACGTTTATATTGAGTGATTGACTCTGATACGGGTCTGGTCACATCGAAGGGTTCTTTTTACCGATAATAAAGCACTATGGATTGATTTAGAGGGGTTGTGACGACGCTTGTTTATTTCATGAACTCGGGAATTTAAAGCTCCGGTTTTAGCGCTTTACAATGCGTCAAATTTTGTAATGCAACAACATATATCCATAAAATTTTGCTTGATTTTGGAAAAGCGCCTTATGGGGACGGATCTTTAAATCCGCTCCCATATACTGATTCATGTTGACTTATTTAAGGCCCTGCAGCGCATCGTTAAAGCGTTTTAAAACGCAGCCTTTCTTTTCGGTACTCTGTAATATATTCCTTATAAGAATACACGACTTATGTCGCGTTTCCAAATGAGGAATAAATGGGAGAACGAGAAAAAAGCTCCGTTTCATGTAACCACGGCCTTTACAAATTTTATAGCGTTTCTCATGAATGTCTGAAATCGATAGAAATACTATATCAGCTGTCGATGTTTTTTATGGTTTTGTGGATTTTAATCCCTTAAATGGGAATCAGTCGGCTGTATACTATTTCGATTTGAAGGGTGCCGTACCAAAATCAATCATTGTGATTATTTTGAGAACCTATAATTTAATGTTTGCCTATTGCGACTGCTATTGTCGGTGAAACTTACAATTCTTGTTGATACACTACTTGGAACCCTGCTTAATTTTTACAATGCTTGAGCATTTCTATGACTAAAACAAATTATTTTTTATTTCAAGTGTGAATATATAGCAAAAAATATTATTATATTCGGATTGTTGGAATAACGTAATGACGACGTTTCCTCGATATATATTTTAGAAGTAAAAAAAAAGGCGTCCGGTCTTCTCAACGTTGTGTATGCAACCAAAACATATTTAATTTCTTCACCAAGGTTGATGTCATTTTCACAGATTTTTCGCCATAAAAATTGAAAAAAAAATCCAAAATATTTCCTTACTACTTTATGTGAAATAAGGAGCAAAGTGATAAAGCAAAACACTGCAATACCATGGAACAAATACGACAAATAGTTAAATTTGCACAGATTCCTTGAGCCAAAAAGTTGGAGCATACCATCTGCAATTATACAAATGAGCTTTATCTGTGACTAGAATTTGTATGTTGTCGATCCATATGTAAAACATTACAATTTATCTGCAAGAGATATTTCATATGTCTTTGAATGAATTAATATTATGGAATTTCACAGACGTATTTATTACGTTTATTAGAATGCTATCTTGGCAATAAATAACAGGTACATTTTAAGCCAAAATTATTTAAGAATATAAGTGCAGTTTTTTTTTTTTATTTAATATCGAATGAATAAAGATGAAGGCTGGATTGAGCTGGATAAAAGCTATTTTCCTTTTAGTTTCTCATAACGAAAACACGCCTGATGTAATGCGTGTTGTAAAAAAGCTTCCAATGTGTACGTCAGGCTTTAAAACGATTGACATCGACATGATTTATATATTCCTTTTCATATCCAATATTAATGATGTAGCATTTTTACTTATCATTTTGTTGCGATTCAGGCCTTGTTTAATATAAGTTTGCACATGCCATGAGTATAGAAAGTTATTTTAGATATACTTGAATATGACCAACATCGACTTCTGAAATACACCAGTTCAGTGAATGATTATCTTACGTTGCTATCCGGAAGAAATGTTTATCATACGTCACGTTTCAAATTTCATCATTAAGTTTCAGTCACGTTGTTTCAAAATCAAATATCAACGCCCGGTAAATGTTTCTGTAAAACCAAAAATAAATCCTTTGCGACGTAGTTAAGTTTACGTCTTTGTGGTGTCTCAAAAATTGCGAAAAAATCTAAATATATAGTAAGTCTATAGTAATGCTTTCAAACGATAAAGTGAATAACAAAATTATTCCGTGTATCCAGTATATTTTTGTACATATATAATCATGTATATCACTGTGTTTTATGAGTAAACTAGCTATAACCAACTTTTGCCTTTAAGCCATTGCCTTTAAGAAATTATCCATTTTTGCATCTCAGATAACAATGCGCACCAATATATTTTTTTAAACTATGACAATTCGATCAACAGATCTCTACATATATTTCTCTAATAAAATAAGATATCCGTCAACGCACAAACATCCAATGCATTATGTAGTTCGTCAGAAAATACCCGTTCATATTATATGCACATTTATTGAAACAGAAAAATCGAAATATAAATATAGCAATTATCTTTTTTGAGCATATACATTAAAATTCGAAATATAAACATTTTTATTTTTATGCGCTGTCACACAAAGTATATTTAAACCATGTTTAAACCGAGTTCATCTCTACTTCAGTTATTTGAGTTTGCAAAAAACATCTTGCATACTAAAAGCATTATTGGTGCTTCTAATTAAGCAGATACCATATGCATGTGAAGGCTTACGCGAAAATTCATACACTTTTACAACTTAATAAGTCGTAACAATGAGCCTGAATATATAATGTTTATTTGCAGAAAACTGCGTTTTTAAACCAAATCGGAGACCCCAGCTAGCACAATATCACACAACATCATGCATCTTAGGTCCGGTCAATTTGGATTTTTAGCTTCTCTTTATAAACAATTCATTTTCTTATCCTTTCCTAACGGGTAATCATTTTAACGATTTTAATATTTAAAACGCAATGAGCGTTTTAGTCGCGCTTAAGCTGCCAATAGCAAATATGAGAAAAAAAAACGGTTTTTAAGGACAAAAATTGAAAATTCGGACCAGGCCTTTCATGTATCAAAAAATGCAAAAAATGATGCAATAATTGTCCGGGCATTAATGAAACTATTTGAGAATTATTGTAAAGGTTTAGATAAGTGAAGTTTTAGATTATAATAGAAAAAATGTTTCATCCTACATCCTAACAATCCTTAAAATCTATCCTTAAGTAAATGCAACATTGCTCTCTTTTTAAAACGTTCAATTGACGTCGTTTTAGTTTCATCTATTTTTAGATGTTGTAAAAACAGACATAATCAAGTGGGTCATTACAAAACGTCCAAATAGGGCCAGTTAATCCAGCTTTAAAAAGGTAAATGTTTGCACGCGTATGGTTTTCCCCATGAAACTTAACAAAGTAATTATTATATTTTGTTAAAAGCAAAGACCATGGGCTCTTCATATGGAAACCTTTTGTTCGCAAAAAGACCCCCATCATACAGAAAAAAACGTGGATAAAAGCCCCCTTTTTGAGTTCACATCATTGTGTGATCATTATAACTAGGTGTATCAATTTGAACTCTGTACAGTCACTTGTGTTGTTATCTTATGATGTTTTAAATAAGCCTTTTGAATAACCCTCTAACAAAATAGAACTCACCAGGAGTTCGTTAGTTTGAAGTTATTCAATGGCAATATAACTGTATGCGATATAAACGTGGCTTGGTCACGCGGGGATATAGCGCGTTTCTGTTCATTTAAAGTTTAACTAACCGATTAGAAAATGTCCGTTTTGAGGCATTTTCAAGATACTGATAATCAAATATATAACTTCTTTAAACAAACAACCTCATTTATAACACCCGACCAAAATATGAAATCATAATTTCGAATAGCAATAGATTCTATATCCGTATTTTTTCAATTCCTAATTGAATGTAAAATAGCTCGCAACCTACTCTCCAGCTTTTTGGTCCTTTTAAATAAAAGTGTTATTTGGACTCGTTAAATGTTATTACATTTGAGTCGAAAATAAATATTGAAAACATGGAAATATTTGTCAAGTGAATGTATGAAACATATGCAAATATTGATATTTCTAATATTTGACACAATCATTTGATAGATTAATATCAAGTTTATTAATTTAATTTCCAAAAATTGAATCATGAAAATCCTATTCATCGTTTATCCATTAACCTGACTGTATCAACATCTCAACAAAGAATTTATATCAATCGTTGAACTGCAATATCAATGGTATTCCAAATTAATTTCAATGCTATAATATTATGTTAAACTCAGTATATAAATATTTCAATTTCTATATCCGCATAAACTATTGAGCTATTTCTGAAGTTTTTTTTTACAAAATAAGATATTAGATAGTTTAACATTTCACCAATTAACTAACGAAACACTATTCACAGATTTTCTTATGTGAATGAGCATCAAATGAGAAATGAGAATAAATATATGAAATATGTTTTAAAATACTTTTTTTTTTAAATTTGATGTGATATTTGAATATGCTTAACTAGGGAAAGTGGAGTTTCATTCTTCGCCCTAATAATGTTTATGTCAACGGGATGGGTGCAACCACCGAGAAATAGCATTATTATTATGTTCGCAAAAGGCTAAAACAAATTCTAAAAGTATGCTTTAAGGTGGGGGCAGCGGGATTTTGGCGTCAGCGTCATTGTTTGCCGCCTGCGGAATCACTGTTCACCGGCCAGCGGTTTATTTTTTGCGATTTCAAGATATTATTTTTTAAATTGAACTTTGCTTTGTAATAAGTTATTTATCCTTATATTCTGTGAGTTTACCATCATAAAGAGGTGGATATGCTTGTACCATCTCAATAAATTTGAAATTTTCTTCTTTTGTCAGTCTTCTAAATTTTGACATTTTCAAAAATAGGATTGAACTATAGAATCTATGAAACTTTTGATAACAGAGCCTAAGTATTTACAAATAGATCGTGGTGATCAAGAACAAGGGGAAACATATTGCAAGGCAGGGATATATAGGATTCTATAGGATTCTATAGATTCTAATTGAGAGAATCCTTTAAATATAACTAGAATCTCTATAGGTACCACGCATGGCAATGTGTGGCAATCTTTTTCAGCTTTTTCAGCATTTCGGTATTGGAATTCGTATTGATCCTTCTGATTAGCTTGAGACAACACATAGACTCTATTGTTTGTTAGAATACATTTTTTAAAGATGGTACGAAATTTTTAAAATATAAAATTTAATGAGCATTTTGAAGTAGATTTGTTTATACATTTATAATTTTTTTTGCTTGCAGATATAGGTATGTGAGCCTTTTATACATAATATATCAATTTTGATTATTGGATGCATTTATGTTGAATAAAATCAACATCGGTACATGTTATATACATATCTTTGAACTTTTTTGAAATGGTATAGCTCAAGCACATAGTTGATGTATGTCAATATAAACAAGCGTATCATATTTTTATTATCATAAAACGTATCATAAAGATTCTTTTTATGATTGGCATGATACGTATCTCAATATATCAACGAAGCGTGTTATACTAGTATATAATGACGTCTTTTTTTAAAATTCATGACTTGAACTCTATTTTATACTATATAATATATATGTAAAAAGCCTAATTTCGTTGGTATCTAATTATGATGCTCGTTCGTAACTAAGATAGCCCGAGTCTACGCGACAATTTGTGTTATAGTGACTGAATCTCATTAAAGTCTATAGAATTCCGTTATATAAACTACATGTAAACTTGGTGGACACCTTATTTTTCTTATAGATTATATATAGGCACATTGGTCATGTAGGTACATGTATTTGACCTTTAATGCTGTCTCATGCCATCCCTCTATTGTTTGAGACCTTAAATAAGAATATACTACCACATTTTGTTTTATATGTGTTGCTGTAGTCTACTGTTTGCAAGCTGTACCATTTCAAAAAAGTTCCAAGATCGGTATATGACGTGTACCGATGTTGATTTTATTCAACATAAATGCTTCCAATAATCGAAATTGATATTGTATGTATAAAAGGACTTACATACCTATATCTGCAAGCAAAAACATTTATAATATAATAATACTTCATGCTTTCAGGAAAATACGGGATATTATTGCCCCGAGGGAGACCGTCCGGGAGGGCCCGAAGGCGCAGCCTGAGGGCCC
>LQRL01100809.1:0-15137 GCA_001703475.1 Hydroides elegans
AAGTTTTCCTTTGAACTTAAACAAGGTGCTCCTGATATCGACGACATTCTTAAATTGCATGGTAAGATGTGTAGACACGTATTCTCAATATTTTTTCAAAATAAATCAGTGAAGTAATTAAGTCATAACGAGCAATATTTTGTAAAATTATGTTAGTTTCATTTAAGTGATAAGTACATCGTCTCTTATGTTTGTTCTGAATGTTTTAATCTACATATATAGACATTTTCTTTGCAGTCTTATATAGTCCGGTCGAAATCGCATTGAGCTGTGGTGTGGACCTTAAAAATAACCGATTCCTAACCAAAGCATGTCAATATAAATTGAAACCAACCACAACACCAGCACCAAATGAAAATACAACTTCCCTGAAACGTAAAGCACCATATGAAAATGGAAATTTACTAGCTGGTATGTCGCGAAATCTTATCATTTTAACTCAAGAAATGATACACTGTAAATTTGCATGATTTGCTACATATACAAACAGGTGCAAAAGTGTATAAATTTTTGTTAAGAGGCATAATGTACATAGTTTGAGTAATAGTTTTTCCCTGAAAAGGTACAGGGTACTAGTTTTGCCTTTTAACGATAAATAACAGAAAACCCCGTTTTTGGATGTCACATGCTTTATTTGTTTTGCAACTTTTGCCAAGACGGGTATCACCCCAAACAATGACAAACAAGCGTATATGCAGTGACTGAGGCGCGTGATAGAGTTATGTGCTCTAACACAAAGTACATAGTGCATTATGACTTTTTGTCATTTTTTGGGCCTACAACCGTCTTGGTTAAAGTCGCATAACAAATATGGAATATACGCGAACAATTTTTGTGTTATTCATTGTTAAAAGGTAAGTCTAGTACCCTCCAATTATTTCTGAATAAAAAACTTTTTTTCTCAAAATATGAAAATTATTCCCTCAAACATAAATTTCCACACTTTGGGAATTGACTGCAGGTGTGTGTCCTTTCCGAGACAAAGATTAAATCATGTTATAGGCTTGTTTTCATTGTTTGATACATACCCATTATGAAATATGTAAATTTATTATAATTTTAACTATTCAGTTCTAATGCAAGACCCAGCCAAACTACATTTAAACAAATGTTTTCTTATCAAATACCATTTTCATTCAAATCAACAACCTTGTGGTCGCTTCATTTTATTAGTTTGGTTTCAAAAGTACCGATAAAAGAAACGAAATGTCGTTTTTTTTCAAAATAACATGAAATAGGTATTATCTAAAATTTATATGAGGAAATAAAATATATTCATATGTATATACTTTTCCCTTATACTGTAAAGTCTTATCACTTAACCTCTATTTATTTTTTTTAAGTGATCATCTTGACAATTGCGGCTATTCTATTTGCGTCAGCATTATTAATATTTATCGGAATTTGCATTGTATATAGGTAATACTGTAAGCTTATTTTGTAACATTTTACAAGCAAGAGATTGAGTTATAATCATTCATAGAAGTGCAAATGTAATCGGACATTGCTTAACATTTAATTAACCTTAGAGGACAAGTTCAATGAACAATCGTAATATGATGTTAAAATAAATGATTTCGTTACAGATGATAACATTTACAGATGATAACATTTAACTTTAATTTTAAAATTCCCACGAACGTAAAATTGTATTTCTTTAACAGAGCGAAAGTGCAAAGAAACTCGGAGTCAAAGACTCTTCCTCCCCCGGTTGAACCAAGGCCAGAATCAACATTCAATCGTAATGTCGCCCAGGCTAGCATCAATAACCATGAAAAGGAATATGCTTACATTTCTGATTTTGAAATGGATTGGGTATTAAAGAAATCTACAGACGCTCAGTATCTAGAGATGTTACCGGGTGCAATCTCGACATATGAAAGTTTGGAGATTGAAGAAGAGAATCATGAAGAATGGGTTGCACAAGAACCCGTTGGGATGAATGGTTATTCGTCGCTTAGCAACACTGATCAACCAATGGTTGAATGTAATGACAATGCTGAAGACGAACTTACCATTTGAAGTGATTAAAGAGCGGAGGAAAAATCAAAGCAATCATAAGAAACATTAAGAAAAGTGTTACCCATATGTTATAGTTGAACTATTTTATGGATGTGGAACGATATAAATATGAGTAAATTAACTGATCCAAATGATACTTATTTTGTAAAATAAAATACGAACATATTTTAGATATGTTTGGATGCATGTAACTTTGGTCAAAACTAAGATGAAACATCACAAATTCGCCTTTTTATTTGTACAATTATGAAGCACAGACACTCAACAGGTCACTCGCTAAATATGGTCCTATTATTTTGATGTATTGTTATTATTCATAGCTTTAAACAAACATTAAATAATATTAATTATATTATTAAGTTAATCATGAAATGCATATTGCCAGCCTGTGTGACAGTGTATGGCATATAAAATTTTCCTAACTAATTGGCCAAAAGGCAAGCGTCACACACAAGACAATATATTCCACAAAATATCTTTTATCATTTTCAATTAAAACAAAAAAACACTGTTATGAAAAGAGAGTAAATCCCTCCAAAAATACACCTTTTTATTGATAAAAACATCTGGTGAGGCACATTTTTGATGGAAAAAGCGTTTGTCAATAGGACGTCTATATGTAAGGTTTTATTGTCGACCAGTTGCTCAGATATGATCCGGTCAAACCCATCCAGATGGAGTGACCGACGGATAGACGGACAGAAAACCAGGCAAATACGCTGCGTCAGTGTATTTTTCAGCCTCAATTTATAGGTTATATCACATCATATTACATCATACCTTACGTTATTTTATTTTCCATCTCGCTGTCATTCGAAACTTAATTGAAAACGTAATTAAGATTAGAAATTATTTTCAATGACAAACAAGTGTATCAAAGGAGGATCATAGTTGTGAAACAAACACATCTTTTCTACCCTTTCTACATAGTCAAAAAGCAACAATTAACACTCTCTAAATCATCATTAGTGATAACCAACCCTTCATCACACCATCGCCATAATTTACTCGGTTATGTATTTGGTCTATTCCTTAAAGTTTCACTTTCTATAGATTCCGCTCCCTTTGTTTCAGCGTCGTGTTCTGTAAAAATCATGATAGCTTAAAGTACACGATTTGTGCGTACTGTGTCATACATATGAACGTTGTCAAATCCGTTTATATGCTCGGTATTGCCACATTTATGTCATCTGTTTTGGAAATCGAAAGTTGGCAATTAAGTAGACATATATTTAAATTACGTCATCGTATTGTGTCACTTAATTGTGTCAAGACCTATGGCACAATACCAGAATGCATTGCGTGTAGGCATCGCGATTGCCATACACAACAAACGGTTGTGTGTTTATACCCCTAGTCGTGGTGAAGGTTTCCGAAAATTTTATATTGACAGCGTTTTGCGAATCGTTTTGGACATCTGGGTATGGGTGCGGTCACCGGTATTGAGAAGGATCTTGCCGATTAGAGTAGACGGTTATTCACTACTCAGGCTGGATGCAACATTCGAGCATTATTCAAGCTGTCGTCGCTCGTTGGCTTCATCGACGTCTACAAATGAGGGATCATGTGTGTGTGGTACTCTTGTATTCAAGACCGATGTATGTAATCATACAAAGCAAATAAATTGCATATGTATTAGTTAATATATTATCAGCTTTATTTTTCATTTTCGAATGATAAATTAGACCTCTTGTACCAAACATGACTTTTTGTACATATTCATATAATCTCACATACACTTACACTGGTAGTATATCGTTTTATAATTACTTCTTAATCGCTAGTTATAGTACCTTTGCAGTCCAGGGCCAGTCAACAAGAGCATTCCCATTTGATTGAATTCTTCATTGTGAGTTTCTTCATCTAACTGAATTCACCATGGCACAGCTTGGCTCCTCCTTTATCATTCTTGATGATTTCTTTTGTATTACAAAATATGATAAGTAAATGAGGGTTTCAGGATAAACACCTTCTACCCCTCACATTAATTGTATGACACGTATATTTAAATTATTTCTTTTTTTATTTGTCAATGCATAGACTCTAGTTCGAATTACAAAGTACGTTTTACAATGTAACATTATTATTGAAAAATAAACACAAATTATATTTGTTACTTAACATTAAAAACGCTAAAGAATTGATAACAAAGCCTTTTACTCATGCATATTTGTTTTGAAAAATATTTAGGATAGTGACAGGGGCAATGTTTATCATAATATAATTCAATCTTAATCTGATGCTTTTGGTTTACATCAAAATACTTCATCATAATACTATGCATGATATTAAAGGAAAAAGTATTTTGATACATTTGCCGTTATATAAAAAAATCATTTATATTATTCGACGCGAATATCATACAGAAAAAGAAAAGGGATGCCGACGCACATCAAAATTTGCATCCCAGACAACGTTTTCATGTTTGTTTTTTGCCTCAATATTTGATACGCATACCCTGTACCTTGATAGTTTTAAATATTATGGTTGTGTCTTGTTTATATGGCTGCTCTAGAATAAATAGTTGAACTAATTTTTCTTGTGTAAGTTTTTGTTTTCTTATTTCCTGTGAACTAATATCTCCATTTGATAATAGGCACATAAACGCAATACGCAGCACAAGGGTAACTTTCAGTGCAATCCATCCTCTATATACCGCAGACCCTTTGATTAAAATATATATCTGTTCATTCAATTTCTCGTTAATGATCCCATCGAATGACCGATACATGTTTATGCAACATCTTTGCAATTTTTTTCATTTATTATTAGAAATCTATAGAGTTACATTTAACAATGTACCATGGCAGTAAAAAACACATACGGGTATCGCATTATGATACATTATTGCTTTTATTATTACAACATTGCTAATGCACTCAATGTACTTACAGCTGTAGAAGTAAGCGATAAATATCGCTCCAATGTATTTGTTGACGTGAATAAGATTAATTAATGAAGATTTCATGTTACTCATGTTATTGCCAAAACGATATTCTGTTTATATGAAATACTATCCCAGGAAAGTTATTTGATTTCACGAAAAGATATAATCTTAATTACTACATTAAGTGTAAACAAACTATAAGCAATCGTGTTAATCGTCCGACATGGTCATTTCTATTCTAGTCAAACAAAAATATACACATAACAAAGCCATTAAAATAATTGAACTGGGGTTTCAGTAATAATTAAACATGGAATTAAAATCAATATAAATAAATTACTGTAACAACGAAATGGACTAAGAATACTTGTTTGAAAATTGCATAAATAAATTTTAGAGATTATTAAGATACTTTTATCATGTATTAGCTTTTATACTCCTTTTAGACCGAAAATCATAAATATTACGATATACATTACAAATGTGTTGAAGATGGATTACTTAAAAACTGCTTTTATCATCTTCCCGCTAGGCATTGGCTTTATTACTGCTGGCAGTAAGTATTATATTTATGATCTGAGAAAAGTAATTTGTATTTTTGGTTTTAGATTTATTTAAAAATCTCAAAACTATTCCAAAGATTTCATATGTTCATTTAATAGACATAATGCATAAAACATGTACAAATGTTTCGGCTTTCTTAGAAGTTTTTTTTTTATATAATTGTTAATGTTTATAACCATCAGGATTTGGTAATGAGTAATAGAAATCAGGTGCGACTTTTACCGCTTTGATGTTTAACATTTAATTTGATGTGTTACATATAAAATTAAAACGAGTTGTGAACAGAATGATAATGAATAAACCAATATGATTTGACCCAAATGGTTTTGTCTATTTTTCCTATGATTGATTGTTGGTATTTTACCTTTCAAAGTATGCATGACTCGATATATTGTGTATAACATTTTTGCAATTTCATTTTTATTCTATTTTATTTATTTTGAAGTTATAGCAAGACGATATATATTTGTTGTCATCAAGGTGATTTATGTGAACATGGTCTGATGTTTAAGCTTATAATTACAAATTGCAAAATAGATGCAAGAGCTTGTTGTAAGTCGTATTCATATTTCAAAAATACCTCCTAAATTTGTAATCAACATCAGGGCATACACTGTTTGTATGCTACTAGTAATGAATTGTGTTTTCAAAATGTTAATTGATATAACGATTAACTTTTATTGAAGACTCTGTAACATTAAACATACATTTTAATTGAATAACAAAATAAATATTTCTAATTTCCTTTTTTATGCTTCTGGGACTGAATGGCATGAATGTCTCAAAAGATGGTGCAAAATGTCATACTAATATGGTCTCATATAGTTTTATGACACATGAATTTAACAACCCTCTGTCACAGACTAATTTATAAGAACATGTTTCATTCTGATTGCAGGTTTCATTCCCTGCAAGGATCCCATTTGCGAAAATGGTGGTACTTGCTACATGTTGAACAACAAATCCATGTGCACCTGTCCTCAAAAGTGGACTGGATCACTTTGTACAAACGGTACCTACCTATAAAAAAGCTTTATAATAACTCAATGATAGTTTTACACAAGTATTCTGATAAATGGGTGAAACATAATTGTATGATGTGATTGTGTTGTGAAATTTTTCCTCAAAGGCTCCTTAAGTCGACGAAAATATTAAAAAACCATTAGTTGTTGGATCTCATAATAAATTTCTGTGCTTATCGAACCGATAACAGACAATAATTATTAAAACGCCTGCCTGTTGCATAAAAATAAGTTTCAAATCAAATGATAACATTATATTTTGCATTGAATAATTTCAGCTATATATTTGATAAGGTATTCATTCAGATCTTGATCCATGTGAACCGAATCCATGTGCGCATAACGGGACATGCGTTGAAAACCAAGGCAACAAAGATGGAGTTGACTGCAACTGTACGCGTTATTATGCTGGACCCAAATGTGAAGGTAAAAATAAAATGTTCTATATGATAAAGGGCCTAAGCATATACGGTTGCTGTTGACCAGAGAGAAAAGCTGCATCACATAACTCCTAAGATGTATCATATTACAAAAAGGAACACATATTATATTAATCAAACGCAAGATAAAATGAGTAAAATCTAATAGGAAATGGTCGTGCCAAACTATGTTTGGAGTCGATCTTTTAAAGACACCGTCGCACTGACTAAGAATATACTTAGTGTCATTTTGCACTATAGCCCGCTTATATAATATCGTCTTATTCGTATTTATCCACATTTACACAGTTAAAAAATTGGATAAATAAAAGAACTAATAGCTTTATTTACTAATTTTGATTTATAGTGTTTTGATTTAGAGTTTTCATTCGCACATTTATGATGTATATATGTACCTTTTGATCAATCTCATTAATTCATAACTTTTTTTCAGAGTATGACCCATGTGCCTTCGATCCATGTCAGAATGGTGGGATATGCAATGCGACAACTGAAGATGATTTCGAATGCTTGTGTACAGAGAGATATGAGGGTGATAGATGTGGAGGTAAACCTACGCAGATTTATATATAGTTTAAATTATAATATTATCTGCCGACCCCAAAACTAAATTATGCATATGTAAAATCATTATAAAGACTCTTAATTTGCATTAAACTGTCTTTTTAAAAATTACTTGCTTAAAATTCGAGAAATTAAACTTCATAGTTGTTTTACGTGAAAAGCTATTGCTTACGATTCTTAGAAGTGTTTTTTGTAAAATTACTGTATTTATTCATTGAGCGTTATTGTTTTATTTTCAGCTTATGTTTTGCTCAAATAAAATTGTATATACCTCGTTTCCCTTAAATCTAAAGTACGATGATACAATTTCGTTTTTGTTAACCAGTCGACAAGTGCGACAGTATCGTTTGCCAAAATGGAGGACGATGCCTCATCAGAAATATGAATCCAACTTGCAACTGCATCAATGGCTTTAGAGGCGCGCAATGCCGATTTGGTATGAACACGGACTTAACTCCTTTTTAATTGATTCCCTAACATTCGTGATCACATATATATATTCTTATTTGGTAACCCTTAAGCGCGCAATACTGTTTATTGTGTTTTATGCTAGAGCCTACTTGCGTTCCTTATAAAGATATACGTTGAAAACCAATTGCCTAGAAGAGAAACAACACAACAATGGGTTCTTGATGGCCATACCCGACTTGTAATTACTTTCAGCTTAACATGTGGCGAATATCAACAAACTATAGGATTAGGTAGCAGGTACTATAAAATGCTATGTATTTATGCAAAGTACTTGATTTGGCAAACCCGAATATATAGTTTTGCTTTGAAAATGTGGTCACATGTTATGAAATATGACAAATGTATCAAACATTTATAGTAATGGCTACACATGATTTATGTATATGAGGTTATAATCGCTACAAAGTGAGGTTAATTGCGTCACCTACCATCGATCATCTGCAATTCCATGCTGACCTGCTCAACCAAAGTACAGAACGATACAACCAGTCGTCATTAGATGTTAGCAATGCGGTAGGCATTCCACATGATGTTATAATATATTATATTGCTTTGTAATAAAACATAACTGTATATGTTATTTGCTTTGTCCTCTTGGCATTGAATATATATTTTTAAAATATAAATAGACTAATCGACTGATTTATGCAAGCTTGAATAAAAAGTTCTTAGATTTGTATTTCTATTTTTTATTATGTAATTAAAGATGTGCTTCAGATGTATAGAAACACAGTATAATTTGCTTCCTAATTAGTAAATAAATGTGTGTATAAGCGTTGTATTCGAGACAATTCTTAACTTATCTTTACATTGGCCATCACAAAAGTAAATATTTGATTTGCCTCTTATAAAAAATCATAGGAGCTTAGAAACAGCAGGTACAGTAAACGTATTGTTTTCAACTATTTCAGTTTGAATCGTTGTGCCCAAGCCGGTGCCAACCGATTCAATCGGTTTCATTCACAAAAGGAAGCATCAAAATTGAAGTTTATATTGATGTCGATTATGAAATGAAGACCACTGCTTTTCTGCAAATGGTTGTCGTGGCAATAGACGACAAATCATTTCTACCGTATTACAATGTTTCATCTGATTCTGTTGAGATTGAGGATGAAAGTGGAGGTAGCGATTCTCGAAGTTTAAAGGAGATTTCAGTTTCCTTGAATGAGAGCAATCTTTGATATAATCTTTGAAAAACAAATCATTGCTTTGTACAATAGAGAAATACTTGACGTCCATCGTAATAAGTATATATGTATGACTTGATATGTTTTTTCCTCATCGAGCCTATGCAGTATCAGCACAATCACTATCTATATGGCTATAACTGAAAATAAATTTTACGATAGTTTTTTGATTGAATGATACAAAATATAATAACCTGGTAAAATTGAAGTAACACTTCTTTCAGGCACCTTCACTTTTTCGTAATCAAATTCTGGTTTCAAAATGTGTATTCGTTTTGTGTACAGATATCCTGCACCAAAGCCAATACATTCTGAAAAGCTTATGTACTCCCTTCGATGATTTTATAAGGATTGAACCAAAGAAGGAGAAACTGAGCAGTAGCAAGAGAGCAACTTTGCAGATAGCAATTGATACAGAAGACATACCCGAAGATATTTCAGCCTGTGCATGTGTCTTTGATATAACAAATAGCAACAAAACGAAACTGTTGACGGAATTTTCTTTACAAAATAGGTCTGGAGATGAAGTATACACAGATAGTATTGAGTTCATAAGCTGTAACAAGGAATGTTGCGACATTTATATACCGAATAATTTTACGAGTGATTGGTTTAAAACCAATCGAATTGATGGTAAACATAAATTGGTCTTTAAACTTAAACAAGGAGCTCCTGATATCTACGACATCCTCAAATTACATGGTAAGAAATTGCAAGAGTATATTGTGAATGTTTTTGTCACGGAAAGGCAAAGTGAATTCGAAAGTTGATTTCTTTAAGTGAAATAGGCTTTACTTTTATTGAAGTTCGTTATGTCTTTAATATCATAAAAATGTTTTATTTGCAGTCTTGAATAATCCAGCCCTAATCGAACTGAGCTGTGGTGTAGACCTGAATATTGATCTACCTAAAGCGTGTCCATCGAAAATAAAACCAACTAAAACAGCAGAATCAAATGGCAATGAAAATGTCTTAGATAATGGTTTGTCGTAACAATTCATTATAATATCTCAAGAAAAGATACATTACTGTATTCAAGGGTGGTGGAGCTTAAAACCAAATACTGTATATTTGCTCGATTCACTATTTTGTTTTGTATGCACTCCTTTCAAAATTGTGTAAAAAACATATGTTTTATATTCCTTTCATTTAGAATATTCAAAATCTCTATTCATATTTTAGAAGAAATTTGGAAGATTTCAGTTGTGCTTTTGGCGTCTGCGTCATTGATATTCATCGGGATTTTCTTTGTATATAGGTAATGGTGTAAACTTATTTTGTAGCATTTCACATGATTGTATTTACATTATTTGTATAAGTAGTACAAATGTAAAAGGACATTTGAACAAAGTTAGAGGATGATTTAAATATGAAATCTAAATATGATGTTATAGTAAATAAATTCATCCTAAAATTTAACATTAAAAAGTTTATCTGCTTCTCAATTTCTGCTTAAATATTTGAACTCCCACAAACATAACATTGTACTGCTTTAACAGAGCGAAAGTGCAAAGAAACTCGGAGTCAAATAATCTTCCTCCCCCGATTGAACCACGGCCGGAATCTACATTCAATCGTAATATCGCTCGGTCTAGCATCAACAACCGCGAAGATGAATATGCTTATATTTCTGATTTTGCAATGGATTGGGTATTGAAGAAATCTACCGACGCTCAGTATCTAGACATGTTACCGGGTGCAATCTCGACATATGAATCTTTGGAGATTGGAGAAGATAATCATGAAGAGGGTGCTGCACAAGAACCCGTTGTCCAAAGTGGTTATTTGTCGCTTAGAAACACTGACAAACCGGGTGGTTGAATGTAATGACAATGCTGAAGACGAACTAACAATTTGAGGTGATTTAAGAGCCGAGGAAAAAATAAAACGGCAATCTAAAGAAACTTTGAAAATGTACGGCTGATAATTATGTGTTGAAGTCGTTTGCATTTACTGGTGTAGATATGGTAAAGAACAATGTAAATATAAAGTATTTACGGTTCGTGATTTGAATGATGAATAAATCTTTGTACTATTTGTAGCATGATAAAGTGATAAAGAAAAAAAAACATTTATCGGATTACTCAAGTTTGCATTTTTAAATTAGAAAACTATCAGAAATGATACAACAAAAATGATTATTTTCAATTCTTTATATACATGACGCAGTCATGAACAACATGCTTTTCAATTTTACGGTCCTCAATCCTTATCATACTACTGTTTGATAAATGCATAGCTAAAATTTATTAATCAAAATATTTAAACGCATTAATGATTATCAAAATACAAATCATTGATATATTAATAAGATATAAGATAGGATAAGACATTAGTCGACCCGAAATCAGTCGAAAGCATACGTTGTCATATTTTCATATACGCCATATATTGTCATAAACGTCAAACCATTGTACATTGCACATTGTACATATTTTGGAACTTGTAATTTCTCATGTCCATCCGTACAAGAGCTTATAAAGGGTATTCATATCACATTAAAACTAGTTATTTCTATATACTATGCAAAGACTCTTTAAGAACATAACAGAATAATGGAATTATATTTTGATCAAAAGTTTAAATATGATAAATACACTTATTCCGAAACCATGTGTTGACCCAATAAAGTTAAATTGACTAAACAGCATCTTCCATAAAACTATATTGCCATTATATGATTAAATATTTTTTGAATTGATAACACATAAGTGTATACCTCTGAATCTTAGAAGGCGCATCAGAGCCGGGTGACAAATTCCTTCCCTTTAATTCCCCCTTCATCAAAACCTTCAAAACCACAATTAACACTTTCAGATGCCACACTTCCAAGATTCACATCACTAAATCGGCCATACAACCAATTTTCCTCCATTTCGATTATATTGGACTGAGCATCCGATATACTATCCCTTTCATTGGAATCGGCATTTTGCTTTTCATTCGAAGGCGACACTACTTGCAAACTGAAAAGAAGGCCATCCTTGTTGTTACTTTGCTCTTGATCGATGTACCGTTGGTTTTCTTTGGACGTGCAAAGAATAGAAGCGGGTTTCGGCGTGTTATTATCGGGTTCATTATAGAACGTGTTCTCTACCATTTCGATGATATCCGAACAAGTATCTCCATTATCATCCACGCGAACGCTATCGAGGCCTTGATTATCATTTGGAATATGTAGCTTTATGTTATCATTTGAAGGGTGTACCATTGGTTCATTCCTTACTTCATTTCGGAAGACTCCGGATTCCTGTGTCTGTCCTTGAAGAGTCATAGCAGCTTTAAGAGCCAGTTTTGGCGGGTTCTGTCCTTTGCCAAGTAACCCTGTCGAGTATAGATTAGGAATTGACAAATGCATGTAATTTTCTTTTAAGCCGGATTGATCAAGAAGGTTGTCGTTGCAATAAACATCTTCGTCTTCAATATTGTCGTATACTTCTTCTTCTTCCACTACTATTTTATGTTTACTCGGTGACTCATTGACGTATCTCACGACGGCGCCACTTTTCATTGTGTCAAGATTTTTTGCTGTGGCTGGAGCGATGTTGTTCTTTCTGAAAGAACATTTAAAAAATCAAATGTTAATATTGATTATATGTATTGTTTATTATTTCTTTTCATTGAAGAAAACATCTCGAACTAGGATATGACAATATATGAACATACTATATAGAATTTGCAAGAAGTACAGGGTGTTTTTGAGTATGTGAGTTATGTTAGTCATGTGAAAATATGTTTGAGATTTATTGCAGGCAGGGGAAGTGAGGGGGGTGTAAGTGTGGATGGGTGAAGGTCAGTTCCTATGTCTTTCGCTACTACTCATCAACATATATCGCATTAATTGAATCATTTTACAGCACCTTCGTATGATATTGGATCTGACACCCGACTTACCTTAAAAGGATAACGACAATGAGTAGAACAATGAGACCAACTACGACCACTATGGTTACTGGGATGACGATCATTGCGCCTGTAGAATAAATAAATATGTAATTAGGTAAAGAGTAATTAGGTAATGTCTAGACATGGTATTGATATAAGCTTATTTTACCATATTCAATACAAAGTATTTTAATTAAAATGCTCATATTGATAAGTTAAGCCGTGATTCGCTAAGATGAAGTCGCCAATGGAATAAAATAGATTAGCTTTATTCTAATGAGACAATTTACTAATAAAGCTATAGTTATTATGAAGAAAATTGTCTCATGTAGAATTTGTTTAGTGAAATGCTAAAAAATAAACTTAACCGTATTGTTTTGTGTTTACTATTATTTATGTTTTTGAATGTTTTTTTTCTAATTGATATGATCATTACATCATGTGGTAATTGAATTATTTCATCTTCCAAAAACATGTACTATTTTTACCGTTCATCCATGTGATGAATTGTGTGGAATCACATTCATTCGCCAATCGACCACTAAGTTTACTGACCTCCAACTTCCCACAACTCATATGCAGCGTCACGGGCTCAAACAACACTGCAATGAAATAAGAATGTTTACTTTAGAATATTTTACTTTCAGGCATCGATTTAGACAACATTAGACAATATGGTTACTCTATGCATAGGAATGTTCATTTTGGCGATGTTATTGAATAAACCTTTAATAACACCTCTCATATAATGGTGCTGTCAGCGGCTATTAGCGTCTGCGTCTTCGGAATTTGAATTGGTAAAAATAAAAGTATCCAAACGGTATCTATTCCTGGGATAGCAATATTTTATACCAGTTTCCGTATATGCAGACGCAAAGAGCCGCTGACAGCACCATGATAAAGCTGAAACGATTGATTATAGCATAACTTTTATCATTCTACGTATTGGATACATATTGAAGGAAACCTCCTGTTGGTTTCCCGATTTTAGTTCAAAGTGAATTACTACTCCGATAAAGCCATATCTTGGCTGCAATTCCCTAAAGGGTTATTCATACGCGCCAAAGTACGGTAATTCACTAATTTCCGTCCCTAAAATGAAAATTTTAGGCATTTCCATCATCTCCAACTATGGATATTCCTATTCATTGTTTACGGAGATTCCCATCTATTGATCACGTGTGATCACGTGACCGGATGTTGATTTCTATTTATTCAACGAAAACGAGGGGATGGTGGGACGGGACAACTATGTCCAAGATGTGGCTTTATCGGAGCAGTAATTCACTTTGAACTAAAATCGGGAAACCAACAGGGGGTTTCCTTCATTTTACCTTCAAAGCTGAATGAACAATCTACTCCTCAAAATCCACATCTTGGTTGCAAGACTTTAGAAAGGAGGCGGGTTCGTGAATTAAGCGACATACCAAATGCCTAACTGATTTCAATAAACCCAAATAAACGAGAAAAAAACTTTTTCATGAGTTTTATTCCATCTAAAGAAACCTGCAAAGTAGGGGAGGAGTGTTATGGTTCGGGTTCCCCCGAGCATAGCAACGACGTGTGTAGGGAACTCTGACACACATCGCCCCCTTCTTTTTACAAAAAGAGGTAAAATCCTTATATGTACATAAAATTCTCCATGAGAAAAAACTAAATCTACTTATGGAGATTCCTCCTGAAAATCTACGATATGTCGCGCAGGCCAATCATGTAAATGAGTACATACACTTTAAAATCACACATGTATAGACATTAAACTCCTGAGTTAATACTCAATGCATTCGCGACTAGATCGAGCGACTGGCACAATAGAACAAAACAGTCCACGCTTATAGCGAGAATAAATGATCTCGAGTAAATATGCACTATAAAAAGTTCTCCATGGAATGTCCACTGGGAATATCCTTTCCATTACTTTTTTGTTTCCTTTATTCGGATCTTTCTTCCAGCTTGCACTGAAAATAGAGCAGAACAGAAACAAACGGTCAATCATAACTGACATGAATGAAATTAGAAAACAACCCCAGCTGTTACCAATCCCCCTAAGTCCGCTAACTGCGATAAGTCATTGGTAGAGAAACTTTGTTCATAG
>LQRL01100830.1:6633-21993 GCA_001703475.1 Hydroides elegans
CTAGGTTCAATATTTTCTGGATCCGCGCCTGGTGTGTGCACTGGTATGCTGTATGCCTTGTGTCATGTGTCAGATCATCGACTATGCCCATCGACTCTAAACAGTTACTCTCGTTTGAAATTGAATTAAACTTGTAATAGACCTCTTTTGAATTAATCTTTTGTGTTTTTCAGGGTTCCACACTCCGTGATTGCTGCTGCAGTGTGTGCTGTATGCCTATCCTCTGTCCATCGCCTCTGAATGTTTACTCTCCTTTGAAATTGAATTAGACTTGCGATCGGTTTCTTTTGAATTCTTCCTTATGTTTTGCAGGGTTCCATTGGTTGAAGGGCACGTAGAACGATGCTATTTTGCTATAATTATAAGAGATTATTTTCACCTGGGTTCTTAAATTTAAAAAAAAAACATCTTGTAACCTCTTTAAGAACATTCTCCTTTTGTGTTTTGCAGGGTTCCATCCTACGTGACTGTTGCTGCAGCGTGTGCTGTATGCCCTGTGTCATGTGTCAGATCGGTCGCGAACTAAAAGCCGTCGAACAGATCCGGAGCAAAGCAGCCCAGTATGCCGGGTAGCCAGGGGCGCCATTTTGCAAATACAAACATTACAAAAAATTAGAAGACTCTGGTTAGCTTGAGCTGTGTCTGAGTCAAAAAGGACATAGTTTATGTATAGTTTGAACTTGAGCGTAGAAAATGAGGGTATATTTGTAGTTTGTGGGAATATGACATAAACTGGGTTTCTTGTAGCTTTGTAGAGTAGATATATAAGAACTTTTTGAAGTATAAAGCGTATTGTTAACCATTTTTCAATTTTTGCAATAAAATCATCGTATTTGCTATTTTGAATGAATTAGTCAGATCAGTCGCGAAATGAAGGCTGTCGAACAGATCCGGAGCAAAGCGACCCAGTATGTCGGATAGAATGGGCGCCCTATTTTTAAAAGCACGAACACTGAAGAACGCCTAATCGTCTTATTGCGGACGTTTGACTGATAATAAACATTTTTTACAAATCAAAATGCACATTCATTTACCCATTTGCATCGGCGTTCTATATTATAACTGGGATGAGTATTATAAAATATTGATCCCAGATTATAACTATTCTTTCAGCTGAGTAAATAAAGACATATTTGTAGTTTGTGGGAATAAGCAATTACCTGGATGTCTAGTATTTATGAAGGATAGGTAATAGTTGTAATAGTTGAGGTGTATGATGTACTGTTCTGGTAGGCTTAGCCATTTTATAAAATTATTGCAATTAAAGCATTTTATTTATCTTAAATATGTTCCTCTCCTAAGTTAGTAGTAGTTAGATGAAAATATCTACTCATGTATTTATGAAATCGTCAATTTACACAACCGATACTTATTTATTGTTGCTTTTCTTGTAAATACTGTTTAACATTGATTTACACATGAGTTTCAATTGACATACAAACGCCATATTTGCATTTACTATCTCAATAAAAAAAAATACAAAATTTGAAAAATAAAACATTGTTTTTTTTTTTTTGTTGAGTAATCATTATTTTAAGCCAAGGGTTGTCTCACCGCTTAGCTTTATCGATTCATATATTCATTTAAGAATTTAATTTGTTCGTTGAGCTTTCTATGGCCCGCCTAGCGATATTCATGGGTCAGGTTTAACTCTGTCAGTGCGTTCAGGTTCGGTTTTGAACGGAAATTGTACCTATGGGTGAATTGGGTATCAAAATGAGTTTTGATTTTTTTTAAGGATCCTGCTCTTCCTATTCGGCCGTCGGCGTCTGTTATATCAGACCAAACGGAGTGAATGGGGGTACGTACGCCTACCAAGGGTTTATTCCAAATTGAAAGATTGAATTTTTAAGAACTGTCAAGAACAAAGAACCAGATACCCCCCCTACCCCACACACATACAAGAACCGACCCTTTCCTTCAATCCAATGCGTTTTGCCGGTTATATATATACCACCATAGGGTATCGATAATTAACTATTAAAATCAATTGAACATTTAAGTCCGGCAGTTATGGCAAATTATAGTAAATTAAAACTTATTATCCCTCAGGAAACGCAGGCATAAAGTTTTGATTGCCCGTCCGACCGTCCGTCTGTCGCGCTTGAGCGTGGTAACCTTATGCACGCCACATCTGCATGAATAGAAGTGGTTTCATGTTTTCTCAGTCATAAAGTTTCTAATAAAGGATTTTAAAAATTGTGCTAGATCAAGTTTTCAGTTTGATCGGCCAAAAATTGTCGAAATGTATGGGGGTCTGCAAATAGATCAAAAGGAAAGCAAATGTATATATCCGGATGTTGGATAGAATGAAACGGGTGAGGATGAGATTTTGATTACAAAATTGCGAAGTAAATAGCTGCCCGTCGCCAAAATTTGTTAAAATTGTGTTTTTTAGGTATATGTTAGTTTACAGTTCATTTGTATTCATGATCCATTATTATTGATAATGGACAGTAAACTAAGTCAGCTAAAGTACCCGGCCAACTCCAATAATTAAGACAGTGTATAGACAACTGTACAATATTTTAATTGATGGATTGACCTCGTATTTTATTCTATAAATAAAGAACGAGTCAGCCCTTCAAATAAAATAGTGTACAGTTTAGAGGCAAAGCCGAGTAGCATTTACAATATTTTAATTAATGGAGTTACCCGAGTTTTTCCTCCAGTTTTCCATTATCAAAAATAATGGACTGTAACTTCAAAGGAATCACTTCACTAAAACAGGGGTATCCGGCGATTTATTCTGTGAAATAACTAAAAGACTGAGAAATATGCCATGCAGGCATTTTCACATAATAGAACAAATAAAAAAAACTGAAATATTTTATTTCGAGAAAAAAGGTCAAGATAATGAAAGATGTAAACGAAATAAGCTCTGCTTTGAGCAAACTATGTTTAATAAGTATGAATATACTAGTTAAGTTGATCGTACAAAGCATCATGAAGCAATGCGTAGTATATATTCTTGCTTATAACATTTGGCTGGCAGCGGTTTTCGAGCTTTTCTTGTTGGAATAGACAGAGTGAAGTGTAAGCTCAAGACCTGCAAATTTTCTGAAATGGTGTTGGCTGCTCAAGTCCCTAGATCTCAATTTCATGATCGGATATGAATGAGAGGGTTGGGTGCAGGTTCTTATTTTCTAAAATATATGTCAAAAATACCATATAAGTATTGTATTTTTTATTTAAGAACTTTTATTTTTATGTATAATTTTCATTTTCATCATTTTCCCTATCGAATTATATTGAAATTGAAGCTTATTTATAACGTATCGATTATATATCTTATTTTCTCATTTATCTTATTTATCTTATTTTCTTATCTTAATCTTTTTACCGTTCCAGAAGAAAACATATAATTTAAAGGCACACAACACACATATTGTACATGTCAGAGTGTTTTCAAACATTTAACTAATAACATCGTCCCAGCGTCGGGAGAAATATGAAATGCAGTAATTTTTCTGACTATTTTTCTTATAAATATATTTTATGAAATAAGCATTAAGGTATTTCATACCCAATGGCTTGATGAAACCTGTTTTGCCTTTTAAAACAATGTCAATGAATAAACAATATATATTGGTGAGGAAATGTCAAATGTCAAAAGTTTTATTAAATATACTAAAATGCTGTGATATAGTTCAGAACTGTCCCTCTTGTTTTGAATGGACAGTTTGTGAATCGATTAACTTCATATAGACGCGTTTTAATAGAGTCCCATTTAATTCACCTAGTTCTAACAGTAGACTATAAACATTCCAATAGTGCTTTTGATCAGGGATCAAGGGACAATGGTATGATCAAGCATTTTTTCACAACGTAATCACTTTCGACAAATCAACAAAACTTCCTGATTTTTTGTAACTTTATTTTTATTTTCCAACAATGTATTTCCTTAAACTGTAAACCCTCCGCGTTTAAAATTCACAATTTGCAACAATTGAAACATTTCTGGTTGCATATTCAAGAACCAAGATGTTAACGTTTGTGTGAATCAAATTGTTTGCTGTTCAATTCAGTATATCCAATAAAACGTCGTTTCTTAATACGCATTGTAGTCCACTTCTTTCTCTTCTCTTCGACCTTACAAGCAACTACTTATTTATTTATCAACATTGTTTCAAAGTGAAAAAAACGACATTTCCAAATCATCGACTTCATCATGACACAGGATATTAAATACGAACTTCACGATAATAATACAATGCGATTAAAAATATACCTTCAATATTTCTCGAAACCGTTGTTCACTGGGAAATTAGTCAAATGTTAGACAGCAGCCTGGCAATGACGACGATGAGGAGGATGAGGAAAATGAAAGTGTAACATACGAAAAAATGCCCAAAAGTAAAAAAACGACACTAATATGATTATAAACATTTATGCTAAAATAAAGCACCTGTTCTCATCCTGTCTCTCATCCTGGTCCAATCATGTTATTCGTATCTAGGCACTTATGCCTTCAACGGCCATTTCAGAAAAGTTTCTTGATATCAGAATCAATTGTATCTTTTTAGACTTTAGAAACTAACTAGAAAGGTGAGTCGTGGATGCAAAATATCTATCAACAGATATGAAAAAAATATGTTCTCGTTCTTGTTTATATTTCAAATTTCAGCCTAAGAGAAATATGTGTAAAGTGCCAACATGTTAAAATGAATATATTTTTACCAGTGAAAAAAAAATGAACACTGGGATCCCTGGTTGAACTGTTCAATACCCGTTACATTACAAAATAACTTATCTCTCATACACGTTACTGGTGCTGATCTATACACAGAAGGTAGTCATCGAAGTCTACAGAAACCATAAACATAACTAAGTCTACCACTTATCAACAAGAAATCTATGTAGTTATATGGAACCATACCGCCCAGTACCGTTGAGAGTACTTATTTTTCATATTTCTCTAGGATTTATTAAGTATTAATATAAATGAAAATTTGGTAAATAAATAAATGCAGTATGGATATTAATAACAGTGGAACAAAAAACAAATACAAAATTTGTCTTTTTAACTTGTCAAAACAATTTAATAATTTCAATTGTATTCAAAGAAATAATACGAAAGATTTAAGCTATATTGTCCATTTTCTATGGGTTAAAAATGATTACATTTAATTATCATGGTTTATTATTTAACAATACCAAGACATTCTATTTTTTTTTCGTCATCAAAGGACCTTGACATAGATATGTCGAAAACTTTTATTAAGATTTTAGTACTCTATATCCAAGACCGATTGATATGAAATTCTTTGGAAATCGGTTAATCGGGATTTTTTACTTTATGTAAGACCATTTCTTTAATTTTTCTTCGATACAGTGAAACCCTTTTTTAAGGAGCACCTTCGGGACCGGCAAAAATGTTCCTTATTTTGGTTAACTCTGTTTGATGTTTTCCCATTGGTAATCATCTAAGCTTATGCGCGTTAACGTAAATGGGTAAAGGTCACTTTGGTAAATGTACATCTTGTTCAACCGCGGTCAAATTCGGGTTAAACCGTGCATGTGCATGACCTTTTGAAAGGGTTAAACGATGGCAGCCGTAATACATACTAAAGAACAAAAATGATGCACCATTTATTCGTTTTTTAATAAATCAATTTGTCTAGGCCCAATTTCTCTGAAATTTGGCAAGTATATTAAACAGAGTGTAAACAACCATAAAATTACTGATTTGTCAATGCTTTGTATCAAAGTTTCATTACATGATCAAATGTGATATATACTATACAGTGTTCTGTGGTCACATACACTTTGTCTATGGTGGCGAAAAATTATTTCGCGGTATAGTATAACAAAGGGAAATGTCAAGTCAGTAAAGAGAAACTGATGATGACCTAATATTAAAAATCTCAATTATCTCGTCGTCCAGTAGATTAATGGTTCGCATACCTTAGTATCAGACCAACAGACTGATAACGTTGATGCAGAGATGTATAGGCTCACTGATCGACGTATGGGATACCCATACAAGTAAGCTACAAGCAATTATGCGCTAGTAAAGGTTTAGAAACTGGAAATCGGAAAATGCAGGAGTGTGTGATATTAAGTATATTTTTGAAAACGTTATCTAAGACATGGAATACATGCATGCAATTTGTGAGAGCTTTAAAGACATATAAGTCCATCCTGTGTGAAAATTTGAATAAAATCCACCCACTACTTATTGAATATTATTTTTACTTTTTATGGTGCAGAACTTTTGTTATGTAGCATATAAGTATATAGTATATCATTTAGAAACACGAATCCATTATACTGAATTCTTATTTGGATCTCTCTTTGCGAATGACTTTTTTTTAAAGTACCTTTTGTATCCTCCTTTATTCATTTCATAAAGGAAAAGGGAAATGCTTATGTAATGAACCATCAAATAATTTTTTCTTCAAGCATTTAAATCTTTGCAAAAGTCTGCATAAATTGAACTGACAAGATCAAATGGAACAGTTCAGTTTGGCTTGAAATAAGTTTTTTTTTTGCAAATTGTAAACGTTTAAGAAAAATGATTATTCTGTTGTTTATATGCCCTTTACATATGTAAGCACATAAATATAAAACAAGTATCAACATCAAATTCGAATCAACAAAACAAAAAACCATATAATTATCATATATTGCTATTGTAGAAGTGTATGGAATTAGGATTGTTAAAGTGGGAAGACAATTGGATGACGCAGATTGATTATTGGTATAATGCTAACACTTTATTACTCTCCGACAAAGATGGACACAGCCTGGCTTATGTTTAAAACCTGAAGTAAATGATTATTCACATAACAGTGATGCACATTAGGCACAGCTATAAGTTAAAAAGCTAACCGCGATAATTCTTGTGAATACTCTTTATCTGACGTCACTCTTATGTGTGGTCTTCTGACGTCATCTTAGCAACTTCTCAAAACATGTATTAAAATTTATTAAAATCTTAAATATATACGTCAATAAATATAGGATATTATCTAATTATTGATCTCAAGTTGTATTTTATATTTGTTTATATGAATATATGCTTAATTAATTGTGTTAACGACAGTGTTAACTTGTTTTGCATTTAAAGCCAATCCGATCTACTCTTGCAGGTGCCAATCAGGACAGGTGTTTACATGTAATTAACAATGCTGTTGGGTTGAATTTGTATTGGGCTTAGGGTCATTTGGATTTCTAGACTTCTCCTGTCGGATATGATTATTTCTCTTGGATAATCTGATAGGGATATAATAGTAGATTTGACCTGTATTGTCACACCCCAATGAAAAGATTTGGAGCAACGACTCATACGAGGTCCCGGTCTTCAGGGCGGCCCAGGCCTCAGGGTGGCCCGGCTTTGAATTCTGGCATATACTATTAATTTTTTGCATGAACTGTTTGATACAAAGTGACTGTCTTCATTAGCTGTATATTGTATCCATTCAACTTAGTTTCCAAAAATGGAGCATAAAAAAAGTTATTCTTATAAAAACAAATTTGTTACATATAATGACCCCTTAACACAGTCATGACAAAACAATACAATTATGACAAGTTTCGCGTAATTTTATATAGTAAGGCACTATTTTAGTGAAATATAACTGTGTAGTAAACTTTACGACTTTTGCATTCAATATATATGAAGGAAAAGTGTGGGTGGGCCGCCCTGAGGGCCTGTTATCTTTAGCGACGACTGTTCGGAAAAAAAAACATGTTTTATGTTTATGATAATCAATTCTTTTCTTCAAAATAAGTTGTCGATCTATAAATATTAGGCCTACATTTAATATTCAGGCCTTCTTTCGGTTAACGATTTGATATCGTCACAGAAATAAGCTAAAAACCTCGTAAAGTGGGCCACTGGCGGCCTTGGACCTCGTAGAATTGTGTTTAGCTTTATATCCGTATGTCTCAACATAATCGCTTTCTTACCCATGGAAGATCTTTTGAATGGAGGTTCATTTACTTGATTATAAACTCATGGGCCATCTCAGTGAATAGATGTGCCTTTTATTAACCTATTCGGTTTTGAAACTGATTGATAGCGAAAATAGATTTTTAAACATATCAACACAAATCTTTTGAACAGATTCTTTGACCAAAATACCAAAACTGGAAATGGTTAATATGGTGATCGACTATGTATGATTTAAATAAAAACATAATTCCTTTGGTATTTTTGTTTTTTGGACTCGGAATTTTGCATTATATGAGGCCTGTGTTTTGTAAGGCCTCAAGCAAGAAGGCTAGATGCATATATAGATTGTACGGGCTAGAACTTTTGAACGGCAGGTTATACCGACTTGATTATAGACTAATATGAAAGGTCTTGGCCTGTAGATGTGCCTTTTGACAGTTTTGGCCAGATTCGGCCACCGGAAATGGCCGAATTTGGCCAAAATGGCCAAAATAGCGGTTTTTCGAAATATGAGCTTTTCCAGTCTGTTTCTTTGCAATGGTTGGTCGCAGAAACCTGGGAAATTGTTCAATACGAATTCGCATTGGAGCTTAAGACTGGCTCAGTGGCCAAGTGTCAGTAACTTTCCGACCGAATGATTTGCAACTTTTGTCACTAGCCTAGGGATTTGTAACTTTTGTCTCGCTGTTAGAAACTTTCGCAAACTTTGTCACCTTGTGAATTTTGTCTCCCTTTTAGAAACTTTTGCAAACTCTGTCACCTTGTGTATCACCCAAAGTTGCAATAGTCTATGCCCCGAATGGCTTTGAAATATTTCAGAAAACGAGAAACTCGAATAAAAGGTAGGTGTTCGAGGTGTTGCGGTTATCTTAAACCAATAATTCAAAGCCAAAGTGATCGAATCGAAAAATGAAAACGAGTCTGTTGAACACATAATTATTTTATTGCAAATAGCCGGTAAAAACACTGACCTAGCAGTGATTAATAAACCTCCAAATTTATCAAAAAAGGCAATTCTTGATGAGCTTACACGCTTGATAACTGAAAATTTCATTAGTCAAAATGGACTTTTCATCTGTGAAGATTTTAATTTAATTTTTTGGATAAAAACGATTTCTATACAAACAAATGAATAGAATTATTGGACATGTTCGATCTTGTTCAAAATGTCTCAATCGCAACCCACGGGTCGGCTACATCTCTTGATTAGATAATAACAAGATATGATGATATTATTCTTAAAATAAACCAGTGGCTTTTTCGCTCGTGTCTGACCATTTTGCTGTGAAGAGTGAAATGAATCTGTAGCATTAAAACGAATATGGAGTGTTAAAAAAACTTCGAAAATGTCGTCAATTTTGTTCAATACGAATTTGCATTGGAGCTTTAGACTGGCTCGGTGGCCAAGTGTCAGTAACTTTCCGACTGAATGATTTGCAACTTTTGTCACTAGCCTAGGGATTTGTAACTTTTGTCTCGCTGTTAGAAACTTTTGCAAACTTTGTCACCTTGTGAATTTTGTCTCCCTTTTAGAAACTTTGCAAACTCTGTCACCCTGTGTATCACCCAAATTTGCAATAGTCTATGCCCCGAATGGCTTTGAAATATTTCAGAAAACGAGAAACTCAAATAAAAGAGTAGGAGGTGTTGCGGTTATCTTAAACCAATCAAAGCCAAAGTGATCGAATCGAAAAATGAATACGAGTCTTTAGAACACATAATTATTTTATTGCAAATAGCCGGTAAAAAACACTGTCCCAGCAGTGATTTATTAGGCCCCAACCAAGAAGTTGGGGACCTATAGAGCTGGGGTGTCCGTCTGTCCGTCTTTCTTGTACGGGCTATTATACGAAAGGTCATAGAGACTTGGTTATAGGCTCAAATAAAAGGTCTCGGTCCGTAGATGTGCCTTTTGACCATTTCGGTCAACAACACCCGACCGGAAGTTCTACACAGCGTTTCATCGGTACACTCAATTATTTTCTTAAATCGACAAAAGAACATCAACATTACCCCCTTCGACTTTGGGGGCGGTTGGGGCCTTATCGTGTTTCACAAATACTTCCTTGTGAAAAATTTGACCGTGCTTGGTCGGAGGTGAATATGGCAAAAAATCTTGAAAAACAGCTATTTATAAATATGTTTGAGCTTGCACGGTTTTGAAACTTTGAGAGGCTTGTAGCTTTTCTTGATCGGCTTTTGATCTGGAGATATTTCTTTAGGCAATAAGATTTTTTTTTTTATCCGGAAGTGAATGGAAATGAGCGAAATAGATGTTTAATCATCCACAGGGCATTAGCCCACTCGAACTAGGACCGGTTGGGCCTTTACAAATGCCTCCTGGTTCTCTAATAGAGAAATTATATATAATCCTGTACATTTATATATATATATATGTATAAATTGTATGCTTGCAGAGTGACCAAGCATCATCATGGGTAAAAAAATTAAGAAGGACGAGAAGGGTCCACCTGAGGATATTTTCGATCCTCTGCTGGTAGAGAGTCGTCAGGCAAAAACGGTGGTGCTTATGCTTAGCAGCCCTGAAGATGACGTTCTAGCTAAGGCATGCGAGGCTATCTATAAATTTGTTGATAAATGTAAGTATTTATTTTCACAGTCATGATTCCCTATATCTCCATGATTAAATCAATCAATTTTTCATATAATTATTCATGTTATCCTCTTTGAATGCTACTAACAAAGGTCACTTCAAACATATTTTATAGTTACTTATAAACCGGAATGAATAAGTTGCTGTAGTAAAGATTGACAAGACTGATTTTAAAATACTCATTTAGAAAATACAATTCATATGGCGTTTCAGTATGTATAATGATTTGTGTTGTGTATTTTCAGGTGATGAAAATAAGAAAACGCTGTTGGATTTAAATGCGCACGAGGCTTTGCTCAAATTGGTCACACATGAGGAGCGATTGGTCCGGAGGAATGCAGTCATGGCTATTGGTGTTATGGCAAGCCATGGTAAGTATAGGTCTTTATAGATATATCTCGTTTATCTAACGCTAACGTTCTATATCTGTTTCTGCAATGACCGTTTGCATGCAGATTTTGAATACATATCATATGTTTATTTCGAAATATCTATGGCTCTTATACGTACCAAAATTTGTAACCCCAAGAGGTTTCCATGATGTAATCGTATTCGTTCTAGCAACTGTACAAAAATTATAATAATCAAGAAAACATTGATGTAGTTGCACCTTTAAATACCATCTCTATGCAAATATGTTTAATATTTTTCAGCTGAAACAAGAAAAGCACTTCGCAAAAATGAAAATACCATTCCTAGCATGATAGCACTTATGGCACCAGAAGGTAAGTCATGCCCTGTCATTAGCTTTTCATTTAGAACCAGCCATGATAATTCGCTTTCGCTTCTATGATTTTCAAATATTTCAGTAGATAAATGGATAAGTATTGTTTATTGTTTAAAAGAGAATCAGGCATTTTATGAAATACATGCTCTCATTCATCGACAAGTTATCATAATGACTTTATTTTGTAAAATGTACAATGTCCTTTTATTCATATGTTTCCCTAATGATCCTTTAGTATTTTCATTTTCTTGCTTTTAGAGGATACAATCTCTCATGAATTCGCTGCGCTCTGCCTGTCATCAATGTCCTTGGACTACAGTAGTAAAGTGACCATATTTGAACAGGATGGGCTGGAGGCACTGATTCGTTGTCTCAGCTCATCTGATCCTGATGTACAGAAAAACGCGATCGAAACAATCAGCCAAATGCTTCAGGTTTGTTTGATTAAATCGTTTGAACTTTACCGTCGAAATCAAATCAAAACTAAACGAAAATTGATTCCTTTGAAACATTTATATTGATGAAAAGAAATATTCTTGATAATGCAAATATCAATAAGCAGGGCAACTTGATTTGCCTCAAACTTAAATTATAAAAGTTATATACATGTAAACCACGCGATCAGTACTACATATATTGTGATATATTCATTTGATTTCAGGATTATCAAACTAAAGCAGCTGTTCGGGATCAAAATGGTATTCCACCCATTTTGGATTTATTGCGTTCCGAGTATCCAATTATCCAGCATTTAGCTCTAGTTTCACTGCAAAGAGCAACCGAAGATCGTAAGTACTCGTATATTTTGACATAAAAATTGCCATGATAATGTTGATCTTTACGACGAACTATGTTTATACGATATGGCCATATTTGTCAGAAATATATATTTATTTACATTTAACCAAAATCTTCGGTTAATGCACGCATATTGTTTTTTTTTTCTTTCACAGCGGAAAATCGTGCAGCCCTTCGTGACTTGGAAGGTGTGAACAAGCTCATTGAATTCATTGGACGTCCTGATTGGCAGGATCTCCATGTGTTTGCCGTCATGGTTCTCTCCAACTGCTTGGAAGACACCGAAACGATGGAGGTACTCATCATAGAATTTGATTATCGCATCTTGGGAAATCATCATTTATCGAACCGTTGGAGGATGTCTGCTAAGCATGGCCGTTTATTGCGGATTATAGATATCATTCGTTCACAATTCATTGATTTGAACTGAACCGGTTATTTTAGTCAGTCATCTAGTTCAATAACAAATATTTTAAAATATATATATTTTTTTTTTTTGGAAGCTACTGCTCTCAAAATAATGTTATTTACGATGTATATATTTTGTAGCAAATCAAAGAAAACAACGGCCTGGCCAAGCTGGTCGCCTACATCACTGATACCACTCCCCCTGAAGAAGAAGATGTCAAGAGCAAAGGCAAAAAGGGCGCCGACAAGGGGGCGTCGCGAGCCGGCGGAAAGAAGGGCAAAGGAGATGATGGTAAGAATCGGACCGTAAAACTGCACTTGCATTCATCGCCTCTTAGAAAAATAAATAGACCTGTTAGTTAGTAATTGACTCACCGCGACCAGTTTTTGTGTCACTTTCTATTTGTAATAGAATTTCACAGGGCTCGAAACTCACAGGGGCCCAGGGGCCATTGGCCCCCGGATTTTCGAAATGACCCCCCATTTTTTGAGGTCGGGGGCCCAAAGGGCCCCCAAAATTTTCGAACCTCCTACATATATTTAAACGTTCGGGCCCCCGGACTTTGGTTTGGGCCCCCATGTTTTTTAGGAGCGGGGGCCCCTCGGGCCCCCGCGAAAAAAAATCGAGTTTTGAGCTCTGTAGAAATATCATGAAATGAATATTTTTACGTGAAAAAATAAATCATGGCCATGCTTAAGAGTTTGCGTGGCCATGATTCTATTTTTGATGTAAAAACGTATATCCCATTATCTTTCTATAACAAAAAGTAAGTGACCCAAAAACCGGTCGCAGTGACTCAATTACTGATTAACAGTTCTATTTGTGAATCGTATTGTGCAAAATGCCAGTAGTATTGGTCTTTGCTTTTAACAAGTATTTTCTTTTTTTGTTATAGACACTTTGTTTGTTTCATTTAAGGGTGCTAATGTTTACGACTATGTAGAGATATAAAGCTTATAAGGGCTTGTGTGAAAAGTTGGGGGTTGGATGTATATTAATGATATTTCGTTCGATGTGCTAGCAACTATTCTTGGTGGTAGACATTTGAGTTTTTGTTTCGAAGGAGAGGGGACAAAGAATATAGATAATTTAAGAATCAAATAATTAGTTTGTGTCGTAGATGTTTAACGCTCGTTGCATTCAAAAACTTTTTATATCAACACAACGATAGAGTTAAGATTATAAGATGGTGGCAGCTTAAGAGCTCTATAATCATTAGCGGTGAGTAATTTTTAAAAATCGCTTTATTCTAGACACTAAGTTTGTATAAAATTTCAGCAAGCAGTGCAAGAAGTCCCACTCCTAAAGGCCGTAAGTCGATGCACATAACCAAAGCGCATCTAACAACGATTGTAATATAACAATTTACCATTGATTTCTTAATACCGGTTTTAACCATAACATGATCATGTGCTTTTACCATAATTGTCGTTATTAGGAATGCATTAATCGATTGCAAGGTCTACCATTTTGGGTAACTCAAAAGGGGTTAAATAATTTGCTGCATATTTGCTAACCAAGTGAGTTCGATGTTTCGTTATCAAATCGATTTCCTTAAGAGGAATTACCGTTAACCAGAATTGGTTTATATCATTCCTAATTACCGGATAAAGCACTTGAATATTATTAATGAATTTGCAGTCTGCCTGAACATCAATAACGCCGCTTGTGTTAATTACTCTTTCATGCCAGTATTGTTTCATCGCATATAAATGAATGTAATGTCGAAATCATTTCTTGTGTCGATTCTTTTATTTATTTCTCTATTCTGAACTTCCTAAATTATTTATACATTTCATTATTTCAGAAGTATATATATTTTTTAATTTCTTCAAGAATTCTTAAGATAAAATGATATTTTCAAATGAATATGAATTCCAGAGTATTATTTCTTCCTTAGAAGCCATTTTCTTTTGGCAAAATTAATCTTTATATTTTTCTGGATCTTGAATGAATTGAGGGAGAAAGGAGGCGCGAATGGAACTGGGTAAAAGTGAAATTAATTCAAAGTTATCTAACATTAAGAATAAGATCAAGTTTCATTATTCAGATAAAACACTGAATACTTTCCTACATAAACCTCTGAAACTGTCACATATTTCTGTCACTATATTAAAATCACCTGTTATATTCTTTCTTGCTTTCAATTCAATGCTTCCTCTAACCAGTGCGTGCCGGAGGGGCCTCCCGGGCATTTACTCAAATGGGCAAATCAAGCTCTATGGGTCGCAAAAGTAGCATTGCTAAGGGACGCACCTCTGGACTAGGGGGTAAACTCCCGGGCTCGCGTTTGTCCGTAATCGCGGCGAGTGTCGATGGAAATGAGGAAAACGGAGAAGCGGATAGAGCTCCGAGCTCAAGAGCTACGGTTTATGGCCAAGTGGAGTTTATCATACCAGGTGGCTGGCTGTGTCACAGCTATGTGTGGACGAAATTGTTGTAGACATATGTATTTATGCACTTATAGGGTGTTTCAGAGACTAGAAATACAATCGCCGCACCCGGTTTTTGATCCAGGAGTTATCCCATATGAATTTTGCATACCATATGATGATTTGCGAGAAGTTTGTGAGACTATTTGCCAGAAAATGTAATCACAGACTGAAATATTATTGTTGATGATTATCCCCCGTGAAAACGAGGGGATATAGGGTTGAGCTTGTCCGTCTGTCTGTCCGTTCGTCTGTCCGTCTGTCTGTCCCACTTGATATAGGGTACTTTGTCCACGCGAGTTTGGGATGAAGGAGTTGAGCTAGAGCTTTCAAATTTTATACACGCATAAACCAAGATCTGAAGTCGTGCCTCGTCAAGCTTTCATCTCGATCGGTTGAAAATTGTCGATTCTAGAGCACTTTAAAAATTGTCGATTTTAAACTTTTTGTCAGATGCCAAGCACTTTGTCCACGCGAGTT
>LQRL01100833.1:28206-46448 GCA_001703475.1 Hydroides elegans
AGGGGGTAATGTGAGGTTTTGTAATACCTTGTATTATCGTTCACATTGTTTATGTTTACATTGGTAACTGTTGGTGAATTATATATTAGTTATAAGTTACAAGTAAGTTAACAGGTGGTTCGGGGAATTTATAAGTTAGTTAGCAGGTGCCGGATGTGACGTCATCGCGGCCGGCGTACTGCGTTACGTCGTCAACGTCTTGGTTGGACCTTGGATATTGAAGAATAAAGACGTTAATCTGAAATTAGAGTTTCTATTGGCGTTAGTTCTTCGATAATAGGTCCAATCATAGCCAAAATAATATATACAATTACATACAAAATACAGATAACGATCACATCACATAACCTTTGTCTACGCTAACCGTATGCAAAGAATCATCCCAAATAATGCATGTTTGGTAGAAATATAGCACATTTGTAATGGAACTCGGTTTGCGAATTAACTTCCGGGTTATTGTCAACCAGCGTGATAAGTTTCAAAACAAAATAATAGTGGTCTAATTCCAGATGGTTCTTATTGAGTACCGCATCACTTAACTGTGATATTATGATATTATATTTATCCCTCCTGTATTTACCGTTCCTTTTGTATGTTGACATTGCTTTGTTAACAAAATATATTGTGAACAAGCGAGATTTTCTTCCGAGATTGGTATCCTGCCCTCGTATCCCAGCTGAAGCAATTAAATTGTAGAAGGATATGATACGCCCGTAATATTAATGTTCTATTTCTCGTTCTTTTATGAAATAATGTTAAAATTGAATTTATTAACGATGTGCAAGACAAAATGCGGATAAAATTCAAACGCATCGGTCAATCCATTTCTCTTGAATGGGATATGACCAAGGATTTTGTTAACTCTGCCTTTAAATAGGAAAAGACTCAATTAATCATATTCATCATAAGTTTTTATTTATTATTTCAATAGCCAACATTACACCGGCTGAAACATGAAAGCCGAGCCGCAGCATTGTGCGTCTCTATGTGAGGCGATGTGGACCAGCCGAGAAAATTCAAATTTCTGTGATATCATCATTCATACGACAACGTCTACACTCTATGCACATGCAATTGTATTGGCCAGTGCAAGCCCTGAATTGTATTTACTGATCAGGCCATGTTCAGGTGAGAATACCTATAGCATTATAATAAGGTTTGAATATTGTAATAATATATGATTCAAGGTTATACACATTGAATCATGTATTCATGCAAGGAAAATACATTTTGAAAAAAAAAAATGACATGTTAGGGCTTCATTACAGATATAAAAATATAAATATATATGATTCTACTTCTTTTTTCTTTCTTACAGAATCATACAAAAAAGGCATCAAATACCAATTGGACCTGCGTGAAATCGGCTGTGATCACGACATTATGCTGAACCTGTTGTCAGTGTGTTACACTGGCATTCTGGGTTACACTGTGGATAGTTCTATTCAAAGCATGTACACGGTGGCCCAGTACTTGGGTCTTAATAAAGTGGCAATGATGTGCTTGAAATATATGCAGCGTATGAGTAGTGCGAACAACAGTAGTGGTATTACTGTGCCTTCGACTAGTGCGACTGCTAAAGTAGCACATGCATCGAAAAGTAGTGCCAGCTCGCCGCTGAAAAGTGGTCTTACCGTAGTGACAATAAGCAAAAGCCCAACTGTGAAAAGAAGTTCCGAGAACGTGGAGAGTAATACCAGTACGGTAACCAGTGGCGTTAGCGCAGTGACGTCTACTGCTAGCAAAGAAACAACTCCTGCTACTACTATGGTGCCAATTGAAGATATTAAAACGGAACAGGCAGATTTTGATATGGATTGCAACGATGAAAATATGTCAGATACTGATTCGTGCATTTCAAATAGTAGTACACCGATAGATACTCAATCTGCCACAAATAGCGCGATAGATACAAACAACACTCAAGTACACGTACCGGTACATGTCGTGCGCAATACACAAAATCCACAACCATTCCAGTCGCAGCCAACAGCTGTTTCTTTGAGTCCACAACAAAAAGATCAAAGTTCTTCTTCCCATTCCAGTGTTCCAGCGATAACAAACAATACAATCAATCAAGTTGATGAAGATATGATAAAAACAGAAAAAGTACCGCTAAGTGACGAAGCTTTATCACTAGATACACATCTGGATAGTGATAAAGATACAGGCGACGTTACACCACTTGCTTTTCAAATGAATTTTCCAAAACCGAAAGCAATGGCAGCGTCAGCGGCGGTGATGGCACTACCACCAGAACCTCCAATTGTTGTGAAACGAAAACCCGGACGTCCGCGTAAAGATAGGGATGTCAATGCTGGTATCCCTGGCTTGACGACTATGACCTTTGCTGAGATGAAAGAGCCAGCACTCAAAGGCATTCCATCAACGATCAAACCAAAAAAGGTTTGTATCTAAATAGTATGGTAATTTGTTTTGTTGAGTTTGTTTAAATAATGCTTGATTTCAATATGTCATTCTGTAGATATACATGTGCTTCAACCTGATAAGTATACTTTACATGCCTATTTGTGTACGATGATTCGTTGGCCAGTATACCGTTAAAAGCTATAAACAATTTAGAATGAATTGTTTATAGTTCAAGTATTTCAAAGTATAAAAAGAATTATCAGATGAATTTTCTCAATATTTTTGCACATAACTGGTTGATGCATGTATCTCTTCAAAAATGTAAATTGAAACTATATACACGTATTGAAAATGCAGCTTCCTTTTTTAAGTCTATTACTTTCCTTTCGGTTGTTTTGTCTTACCTAGTAGTCTGTCTGCGTTTCAACATCCTGCTTTATTAACAATCTCTAAATCGTTATCAATCGTAAATAACAAAATAGCCATAAGCTTCTTTTGCTATAATTGTTTTCTCTTTAGAATGATTTCAAATAATTCCGTCATTTCAATTTTATTTCTATAGACCTGCTTATTATAAGTAATGATTATTATTGGTAATAATTTAAGGCTACGGTTTGTCTGTCCGTCTGCTTGTTTGTTCGTCTGTTTCGTTAGCGGTAATTGTATTTTCCTTGTGATTTCAACCTCTCTTTTACAAAATTTTTAGAACTCCCTTCCAAATTGAAAAGTGCTGCTCATTCTCGTCATCAAATTAAGACATGTGGATTTTATAAAACGTGGCAAAGTTATTTTTTATTATTTCCTTAACGTAACTGGACTTAAAACTAATCGACAACATAGACACTAAAGTCTTCACTTTCATTTTAAGCCAAAATACGACATAACACCAACTTTAGGTAGACTACCCCCCGGTATAAATTATTATCTGTTTCGAGGTTCAACTATATACATGGCCACAAATTTGTGAAGAATATTATTTTAAACAAGAATAGATATGCTCTCAGAGCATGCATCTGATTTCTTTTATTTTGATTATAAGGGAATCCTTAAAAGCCTCATTTAAAATGTCGGATTTGATGCAATTATTGCATTATGTTTAATTAAATAGTGAATATTTTTGCATTTGCAAGAATAGGCCATTCAATCCAAAATTCAAATACAAGTGATTGTTTTCTCTATTCCCCTATTTTCAAAAAGACCTTTTGTTATCCATCTTCTTGCAACGATACTCAATATTTCTCTTTGTTAGGATGATAAACAACAGGGCTCAAATTGAGCATTATTATTGCAGCACATTTTAGTTCTAAAAATAGCCACTGCAGCACGCCTTGTGTCAGTGAATAATTACCTTACACGCATATTGACTAATAGCAGCTTTTGCTTGCTGTAAGCCCCGCCCACTTGCTATGAATATGTGGAGGCTACTCTGTGGCTCAGAGTGGGTGATTGAAAGCTGAAGATTTTCAGTGTTTACATAAATGTCAATAAGAAACACTCCTTTTTTACGCCATATGATTGTGTAAACATCAAATATTTCACAAACTATGTTAGATATTATATAAAAATCCAGACAATTATAACGTTACATCGTCAATAATACCTCTGTACCATTTTAATCATGTTAAGTGGTTTTTAAGAGTAAGTTATGGTGTGCACAAAAGTTTGTTGTTTAAAATCGAACGAAAATATGATCTGATTATTTTTTTCGTAAACGAAAAGAAATCAGATAATAAATCGTATACAAAAAAAAATCGTATACAAAAAAAAATATGCATGAATCTAAAAATAATGCGACGGCCCTCAATCGATTTCATTGTATATAATTGTTAACCCATAGCCCTTGGCTGAAGGCTATATTCATATCCCTCTGTCCGTCTGTTAACATACTTTGTGGATACAATCTTCGCCTAGATTCTATCGCAATTATGTTTGTCATACACTTAGTATGGGGATAAACAGAGGTTAGGATCGACTATTAGCCATATCATACCAAGGGAAGGGTCGAAACCAGTTTTCTCTCATATCCCCTACATATTCTTCAATTAATCATCCACAAATCGCAATAATATTTAGTAGACTCTATCAAGTTAGCCTTTACAGGCTGAAATTAAATATCTCAACAGAGTAGACTATTTTAAATGCAAAATTATTCATAAGATTAACATTGGAAATTAAATATTCGGGTATTTCGAGTAATAAATTCAACATTTTTATAAATTATTCCAGTTTTAAATAGTCCCCTTATGATTAATCTAGAATAACTTTTACTATGTTGAGCTAACTACTGTCGGTTTGGGATCAAATAGCACAGTTTATTAGCGACTGTTAAACAATCTAATGTCTTTTCATATTAACTGAACTTAATGTATCTTGTCTTGCTGCAACTACACTCCAAATTACAAGAATCTACTTCTTTCATAATTAAGCCCCATGCTTAGACCGGAGCAGAGTTCGGGGTTGAAAACTGTATTCGGGGTTGGAAAAAGGGCATATTCTACCATGTAAACTGAGTGGTCGGCTCTTTTAACCCTGAAATCTGGATCTGGACGTTCACAACCACACATTGTTAGATCAAGGGTTTTTATCGGTTTAGGTGTTTCGAACTCAGTTTAATTATCAATTTAAATATTTAGATGTATCTAGTAATTCCTTATTTTTTGTATTGCCGATATATTTCCAAATTATCAACATATTTTTTATTTAATAATCACTTTTGTTTGTTAACAGGAGACAGCTAAACAAAGGAAGAAACGAGAGGAGCTAGAGAGGTAATTATTATTTCCTTAAAGCTAACCTTAAAACACATGAAGGGTTCTATGCATAAAGCTTCTAAAAAGAAAAAAAAGAAAGAGTTTTGCAACTGAAATTCGTAAGGTGTCACATGACCATGTCTCATGAGTTATGTTATATACCTAAATCAAATCTTCATTTCACTCAGAAGGACCTTATTTGCGATAATAATAAATCGAAAATCGCTTTATGATTCACCATTTATAAACCGTTTAGAGTCATTTTCTCGGAACAGCCAAATTCTACTTAATACATTTATGCACGGAACCTGTTAAATGAATGGTACATAAGTATGATATGGATTCATGAAAAAAATGGTATGCAATATCGAAGAAAAAAATAACGTCAATTTGTTTAAACATGGTACAGCAATGTAAGCGCAATATATGCATATTTTTATGAAGTGGTTAAGCAATAACTTCTACTAGGATATGAAAACCGTCATCAATTTAAATTCACGCAACAATTACAATGTCCAATCATAACTATAACTTATTGTACAAAGTACAATCATATATATTAACTAACCTATGATCTACATTTTGAAGGTTTGGGGATAATTTGATTATTAATTCGATGCCATATTTGCATCCTTGCGATCCATGCATTATATATAAGATTATTATGTTACACTAAAAAAGAATATGCTTCAATGCTTTTCGAGGGCTTATTAGGAGACATTCTATAGCTCTTTTGTAATTTTTTTTTTAATCGTTCTCTTTCAAGTTTCTCTGGTGCGTCTCTGCCTTTTTTCTTATTTTCCTTTGCACATATAACTTCAAACTTGACCATTATCCATCAGAAAAATCATGTTAACAAGAATAAAATAATGGTGCTGGTTAATGTTTCTTTTGGAGATAGATACAACTTTTGAGAATATATATACATGTGTAGTATTTAAAATTGAAAACGCACATAGCGTGTCAGAAGATGAAAGGTCAATGGGATTTAAGAGTTTTTTTTTTCTGACCATAGATTCAAACGAGAAAACGCAGTATTTGCTTATATTAGAGAATGGAAACGGTCATGAAATAAATACATAAAAAAATCATACACAATGATGCACAACGATTTGTATCTTTGAACTAGTCTGTCAGATGTATGAAAAAAGATAAACGGATAGAGACGGATAAGCACACCATAGAAAATTTAAGTCTACTAGACCAAAATCAAGTTGTACGTAAACTGATGACCACAAGTATCGCATTTTACACTGCTTCAACGCATGCCTACATCATTTGGAAGTCATCAGTTATTTATATTGTTACAGGAGAACCTCAACTGAGAATATGGATTTGACTGTGCACCCGTCCAACACTGCAACCGATATACCTTTGGGCAAGAATACGCCAGCTACAAAACAACATTCAACGAGGCATCAATGCATGACCACTGAGGAGAAAAACGCCACAGGAAAATCACCTTGTTTGGATGATAAATATACTAAAACTACTCCAGTCAAGCGTTGCTCTGTAGTTTTACGCGATATCAAATCTACGATGAAAGATCAAACCAGCATGGTCATAGCCAATAACACAACAGCTCAAAGCAGTGATCGCGATCAAACACACTTCAGTTTCAAAGAAATGGTTGACGAGTTTAATAATACGGTTGATATAACCAATGAAACGGAACACACTTATAGTGATACGGTTAATGATAGCAGTTCCTTGTCCTTGACAACACCAATGGCCATGAACAGGAACTCATTAGCACTAAACAATGATCGCCATCAAGCTAGGTTTAATCTCAATGATACCACTTCCAATTTCATTGAAGCGACAAATACAAACATTGATACGGCAAAGCATATCAATGACACGGTACAAACTATTATTGATACCCTTTCCGTTGGGGATGACTCAGACAATGCAGATGATGCCATGAATGATGACTATGTAGAAGAAACAGAGGAGGTAGATAATGGTCCCTCTATATGTGATACCACCCATGATATAATAGAAGAAAAGGGTGATGATGAGAATGAGGACCAAGATGACTATGAAGATGCAGAGGAGGTAGATGAAGATAAGCCATCTACACGTGAAACCACCCATGATATGATAGAAGAAAATGGAAGAGATGCAAATGAGGTCCGAGATGACTATGGACAAGCAGAGGAGGTAGATGATGATCGGTCTGTGACATGTGAAATTATCACTGAAACAAACGGTTGTCCATATATACGTGATACCACCACCCATGATATCACAGAAGAAAATGGAGATGAAGTGAATGATGGTCCCTCTATGAGTGATATCACTCGTAAAATTGCAGAGGAAAATAAAGACGAAGAACAAACCGGTGGCAAGAAGGAGGAAGTGAACATATTTCATAACTATGGAGAACAAACAGAGGAGGTCGATTATGATGTGCCTTCTACATGTGATACCACCACCCGTGATATAGCAGAAGAAAAGGGAAAAGAAGAAACGGGTGGTAGCAAGGTCGATGCGGAAGCCGCTGCGGACTATGGAGTAGAGACTGATGTAGATGATGATGATAATGCGATTGAAAGCCTCCATGATGACGTTGCAGATGTAGAAACGGTTGGTAAGAAAGAAGTGAATAATGACTGTGACCAATATGATATGCTCAATACAACAACCAAAAAGCTAATAACGACTATTGAAAAGAATTCAGAGGAAAGCGAATTGGCCACGTCTAGTGATAAGGTAACAACTTATTTACAGCAATACCTCCCAGAAATAAAGTGCCTTGTTTGTAATAAAACGTTTAAGGAAAAGCAAGCGTATTCAGATCATATTCGAACTGTACACAATGGTAAACGCATTAAGTGTAGTTATTGTCCCAAACTCTTTGAAAATCGCGCCCAGTTAAAACGTCATGCCCCGCAACACACTGGAGAATATGACTTTTATTGCCCTAAATGTGGGCGTGGTCTTTCGGACCGTTTTGTCTACAAGCGTCACGTAACAAAATGCAAAGCTAAGCCCGGAAGTAGACGCCCTATAAAACATGGGACCATGCGAAGTGATGACAATATTACGGAAGATGCAACTGTTATGAATAAAGACTCGGATGAAGCGGAAAATGAAATTGGTCCGGATGCTAATATAAACAAACTGTTTCCTTGCTCATATTGTGCTAAAGCCTTCCCAGACCAGAGCGATTTAAATTTACATATTCAACAGCATACTGGGTTTGTCAAGTACTCTTGTTCGAAATGTAATCGAGGATTTCCAAGACAATACAGTCTTACTCGCCATATTGGGAGGTGTAAAGTAAGCGGTGATAGTCCTTCAAAAACGGAAAAGCAATTGGAAAGATGCAAGGTAGATCCGGCAAGGCCGACGGACATGTCTCAATACCTTGAAAAGCTTAACGCATTAGCGAATATCATCAAGTGTTTCGAATGTTTAGAAATGTTTGAAAGTGTGGATGCGCTGCAAGGACATTTGGATACGAAACACGATGGACTTAGATATAGGTGTGAGTATTGTGAGGAGGAATTTGTACACGTGGTAGCTCGCAATGAACACGTACAGGAACATACGGGAGTAACTAGAAACGTATGCCCCTTGTGTAAAAAGGGCTTTAGATATTCACTTCTGCGCAACCGGCATTTTATGACCTGCAAACTCATTCCAAGCGAATTGAAACTGCCACCACAAGGACGTGAAACTGATAGATCGAAACAGGTTTATCAATGTCCGGAATGTTCGAAAAGTTTTAGGTGTGAAGCGAATCTTAAGTACCATATGCAGCAACATACGGGGAATTATGAATACCATTGTCCGAGATGTAATAGGGGACTTACCAATAAGCATGTGTACAAGCGTCACTTGGAGCGCTGTAAAGCGAATCTGAATGAAACCAAATACATAGAAGAATTGAGGTGTTTCGAATGCTTAATGGTTTTAGCCAATGAAAACGACTATAAAGATCACATGACCGCTAAACATGCCGGCGTGCAATATTCTTGCGCGCAATGTGATGCCGCATTTCCTTATATGCAGGCGCTTCACGAGCATAATCAAGAGCATACTGGATTCACGCAGCATGTTTGTCGATTGTGTCGAAAGGGTTTCAAGAAGGCGAACAACCTCTCTAAACATAAACGTTGTTGTCGACTCCGAAAACCTCAAAATCAAGTGCCGGAAAAAGAGATCGAATACCCCGATAACAACCAAGTAGCCATAGAAACCACCATAAAAACAGAAAACGTGGATGCAAGTGAAAGTTTGAATAAGACTGCAATGGCCCGTGACACCAAAGCCAAAAGGTTTATATGTCCCGAATGTGGTACCACCTTTAAAGAAAAGGCAGTCCTCCAAAGACACATCGCTATCAAACACCAGGGCTATCGGTATTTATGCCAAATCTGCGGCCAGGATTTCGGTAGTCACGTGACATTCAATGCCCACGTGCGCAGACACAAAGGCCAATACACGCATCGCTGTCAACTGTGCGATAAAGTGTTCTACAGGGGGTCTAGCTATAGAATGCATTTGATTCGCTGTCAGGCCAAAATGGCGGCGGTCAAGGCCGGCGACGGTGGCGCCACTGATGAAAACGGGAAACCTATTGTGATTGAGCGTAAACATGCGTGTGATGCCTGTCCCAAGCGCTTCCTGACCAAAGTGGATTTATATTGTCACGTGAGGAGTGTGCATAAAGCGACGAAGCATGTGTGTGAGACATGTGGCAAGGAGTATACCTCGAAGCGCAGTCTTGATTGTCATATGCAGAAACACACGGGGAATTTCACGTTTAGGTGTGACATATGTGGTCTTGGTGTCGCGAAAGCAAGTCAATTTCGAAAACACGTACAGTTCTGCGAACAGCGACAGGTCAAACAGGAGGAAAGACGTCAAGAGAATTTAGCGCTTGGTTTAAGCGAGAACGCCGGGAAACATCACCCCTGTACGCAATGCAGCAAGATCTTTCAGCGACCGAACTACCTCAGAATCCACATGGAAACAGTGCATTTGCGTATACGGCATGTGTGCGAATACTGCGGCAAGGATTTTGCGTATGAGCGAAGTCGCGATGCGTGTGTACAGAGACATACGGGTGTATTTAAATATCGCTGTGAGTGGTGTGATAAACCATTTACACGATCGTGTGTGTTTAACAAACATATGAAAAGGTGCAAAGCGGAAAGGGATAAGGGTAAGGAACCGGGTGATGCAGACATACCTGAGACTTCTAAGAAGGATACACATTTACCACAAATTTCAACCAAGGATGTACCGCTATCAGATGTTGGAACCAAAGATACATATCTGCCTGAAACTGTAAACATTGATGCACATTTATCACAAGTTTCAATCAAGGATACAGAGGTACCTGAAGTTGCCACAAATATTGAACAACCGTCGGAAACTGTCAACTATGAGGCATACATTCTTGAAGGCGAAAACAGTGGTTTAAGTACAGCAGTGGAGAGTGGCTTGTTAAGTTATATGGATACATCCAGTGGACAGAATATGTTTTCGAACATATAATATGAAATAAGTTGGTCGTAATTGAAATTCTATAAATACGTACTTGATTTAAACAAATGAATTATATGATGATATTAAGTGCTAGTGAATGGTGGTATTAAATTGAATGTGAATAATCAAGTAAAGCTATTTAGCGAACGATTTTTTGTTTATTTTAGTGTCTTAGATTCGTTTTAATATATTTATATCCTATATAGTTTTGATATATTTACGTTGTTAGGATATAGCAATAACAGTTATAAAGACAATTATTATAAGAAGAGTTATATAATGTTATTTATTGAGATTGATTGAAATTGTCTGTAATATATGATGAATATTAAATTGATTTAATTTAGTGATAAATCAGGTGCTATAAAAATGAATGACAACAAAAGTAGTAACGAGTAGCTTATTTTAAAGAGAATAACCCTCTCAGAATTGATTTTACCGGTGTATTGTAGATTAATCTTTAATATGTTTGATTAACTTTTAACATTTTTGGAAATAAGTAGAGCCCACTGTTTACTATCTGGAGTGAATTTGTTTTTAAATGCTAAGATTATAGTTGACTATGGGTGACTTTTTTTTCGCCCAAAGAGCCTCTTCTGTTGAAATAGAAGTTGAAATAAAAGTTAAAGTTTTCATTTTCTAGTTTTGTAATCAATATTGTAAAATTTGTTATATTCTTGTTCTTTATAAACATAAATATTAATAAATAGAAAACAAAATACATTTAATAGTTTTATTGTTCGATATTACAATTCACAAATCTACTTCGATCATGCGACAAAATTGATGATGAACCTGACTCAACCGCATCATACATGTATTTAGTTATTGAATGAGACTATCATTATGCCCAATGTATACCATAAAATATTTCGATGAATTGTAAAATTCAACACTACAAAATACAAGGCTACTCAAATCGCTTATAAAAATATCATTGAATGAGACTATAACAATGTGTTAAATCTTATCCTTGAGCAATAATACGCCTTTAGTTAAGAAATGTTACATGATAAACACAGTTTGTACCTACAAGAATATGCGTTAATCAAATTTAATCTCTTAACTATAAAACACTGGATTCGTAGTCGATTGCTTTGCATATAAAGGACATACATGTAATTTGAGACTATTCGGTTTTTCCATTCAGCCATTTAGATCAGGCAGAAATTACATATTTATTGTTCATCGCACAATATGAAAATATTCAAACCAGCTTAGTTAAGATGTAAGTACATATTTTGCTGTATTTATGTAGAGTGAAACAATCTTTTGATATCCAAATTCCAAATATTAAAGAGATAGTAGTGAGTATACAATTTTATTGTTCATGTGAAGACAGAGGCACAAATCACTATTAAGTACAAATTTCCACATCTATCACAAAATTCCAACCTACTGAGCTATATTAAAGTCATCATATGGTACCATTTTTCAAATTGTATTTCATATAGACCATGCGGCTCGGTCATAAATGAAGAAACGGGTCGGCGATCCAGCTTACGAGATACGTCTCATTTAACCATCCGTAGACTCAACGAGCTAGGTAAGTCCAGAGCTTATACGTTTTATGTATGGTAGCCAGTTTACATATGATTCCCGAAAAAATCAATAGTTTTGGTAAAGAAGTAAACAATTTCAATGTTAAGGTAGAGGTTAAATGCTACAGAGAATATGGATCCAGGGTCTTTCATTTAAACCGAAACTGTCGGTTCAAGTAGAAAAAAAAACTGAAAATGCACCTCATTGGGTTCACTTGGCTGACTTGTATCTTTGCTTGCTGGTTTTGCAATTTGAAAAAAATATATGTATACTGTTACACATTTCTTTTGGTCAAGACGGATGATTCCCGAAAAAAATAAATGTTTTTCAAATAGAAGTCACATTGAAAAAAGGAATATTTTCGTATACGAAAATATCGTTGATAAAGATAAATGTGCCTGTCATATCAACAATCAGCTGAAATGAAAATCCCTGGCTTATTTCATGTAGACCTTATCATCCAAATACGTAGGCTCTGTATTATGCCAAGAAACTGATTGCATATATATGTAGTAAGAATTAGGATTTTTTTTTAAATATTTTTTTGCAGCTGAAGCGAAGAGAGAACAAAGACGCTATAAGAAGCAACTGAATGAGCGTCGACGGAGGCTAGAGGATCGATATAAAGACAAAATCCATTGCAAGAAGTGTCGCACAGAGTAAAACTATTTATTAACTTTTATTAATGTAGAGTTTTATTTACAAACAAAACACCGTCACATGGATGTAAATAACTTTTAAAGCCGAAGCCCGCCGTGCTACCAGGTCATAAAATCCAGTTTCCCAAAGCAAAATCCTTCTCTACCGTCATTTCTAGCGAATATCCTGTCAGTTTTGGTCACGAAAACGAACATTGAGTTTGTCTTATGGCATTTAAAATTGCATAGATAATGCATTGATGATTGAATCAACCAACTTGCCAACTATTTAAATCTTAAAATCATTTGAAAGAAAATAATTGAATATGTTTACATTGAAGACGATTTTAAGGGCAAAAATATGTCATTTACCTATTCATTTCATTTTCATAGGTTTAGCACAGAGAAAGAGCTGACAACTCATCAGAAGATTTTTGAAAAAAAATCTTGTAACAAATACAAATGTCCTTTCAAGTACTGCAACCGTCGATTTGCATTAAAGGACGCTTTAGCTGATCATTTTACCAAGTAAGTTTATCTATCTTTTTCTCTCTCTCTCATTCTTTCCTCGCGAATGACCTTTTCTTATTCGTTTTCAATTATATCCGTTTATATCGAATTATCAGTATGTTCCAGTTTTGTTGTAGTCTCATCCTTATCTTAGGACCACATATAAATAGACTCTTATCTTCATTGATCCTCAGTTGCGTAGAACCTCATCTGTATCTAGGGATCACATGCTAATATGCTCTCAATTGGATAGGCTCTCAGACGCGTGGAGTATAATCTGCTTCTATGGGTAACAACTACATAGATTCTTATTTTATAAAATCTAAGTTACATATAGTCTTATATATTTTTTACAGAGTTCATCCGGAGAAGATGCAATTTCAATGCCCATTAGAAAGATGTGGTTATGAACATTATTATAAGAAGGATGTAATAAGGCACGTCGATATGAATCATGGGTTTAATGAGGAATTTCTCAAAGCTTTAGATATCAAAAGGACAATTTTGAAATGTAAGGTAAGTAGCAAATCCTGTTTATTTGTTAATTTTTTGTTTGAAATAAAGTTGTATAACGATTAATTGTTTATATGTATTTGGACTATTCTTACATATTTATCCTTTATAAATCTTATATTTGCGTTCCAAATCTTTATTGAGATTTGTTCAAATTAACACATCGAGTGTTATTTATCACGAAAAGACATAACAGGGTTTGATGTTTGAGTCTCCACGCGAACACCTTCTTGTATATTAACTATTTTGTTAGCAATTAATTGATACTTCAATGTTTGTTTTGTTAATTTGTCATTGGAAAGAAACGGGAATTGTATGAAAGTCAAAGTTAAATTACAGGTCAAGGTCTTTCAAAGCTTCAACGGATAATGGTACGGCCACCGGCCAGCAAAATATTTTAATCGCAAAAAATAAGAGAAAACATGACAATTTATGTGTCACCAGCGATATAGATTTGGTTATGTTTTCTCTCAATTTTCTGCGATTTCTAAAATATTTCGCTGGCGGGAAACCGTACCATAATCGATATTATTGATTTATCCAATTACATGTACATAATTCGTATTTGCTTTTAGCACGAAGCATGTGATTTCACCAGTATCTACCCCTCTGCAATGGGGCTTCATGAGAATTCACCGCATTCAAGCGGACAGGATTGCAAAATCTGCGGTTTGTCATTTATCTCGAATTTTCTTCTGCTTTTTAAGCACTCAAGAGTACATATACGGGATATCTGTAAATGTCCTAAGAGAAAGTACATATTCATATATAAATGAGTTGCATTTTGTTCATTTTGGATTTCTATTTTTGGTTCAGCAATTCGAAATTAGATATGGTCAGCCTCGTGAGCCTTGCTTAAGTACTTCAAGTTATTTATTGTGTAGTATATGCTAGATGTATATTTCAACTTCATAAACGTAATCATATATTTTTCATTTTCAGGAAAATCATATGTTTCCAAGCAAGCCTTGAATAGGCACATGGCAGCCCTCCACAGCGATTGGTATTGTCAAGAGTGCCACACTTCCTTTCAAACTTTAATAGAATACAACGTATGTACTGTTTTTATTCACTTTTGCGATTTTGCCTTCAAACTTTAATAGAATACAACGTATGTGCCGTTTTAATATTTTTGTTCTTCATTATTCTTTTCAAACCTTAATAGTATAAAACGTACGTACCGTTTTTTATCCTCTTTTCGATTTTTGTTGTAAAGGGAGTTGGAGTATTGTAGAAAAGAGAGCCGGACTCGTATGCTAAGACACAAAAAAGTGCCTTGAAAGTTTTTAAATTGAAGATTTTGAAGTGGATTCCAGGATGTATGTTACCGTGACCACAAATATATTCACAAATTTGAAGTAAATTCCAGTTTATGTTGCTCCGGAGACAAAATATATTCACTAAACTTGTTCTTGCTATTGTATATGTAGGTTCACATGGCCGAGCATAAAGACATATACAGACAGGAAAAGAAAGAAAAACGTGCGGTCGTTTGTGAAGATTGTGGAGAAGGGGTATGTAATGGAATATGTTATGTCAAAGCGCAGTAAGTTAAAAATCGATACTTTCGAGTAATCGCCTTTTTAAGAAGTTTAAAATGGTAACACATACAGAACCTCTGTGTTTATCCACCACAGCTGCACTGGTATGCCTTGCGCTATGAGGGCCACAATGCACTAATATACAAGACAAAATATCGATCTATTCCAAGGCATACTTGGCAGAAATTTCGAAAATTTTGACTTACTGCGTTTTGACATAACCCGGTAGAATTATACAGACAGGAAAAAAAAACGTGCGGTCGTTTGTGAAGATTGTGGAAAAGGGGAATGTAGTGGAATATGTTTTCATGTTAGCAAATGAAATAGGACTGTTTGTTGCAATGTTCATTTTTGAATTCAAAAATATTCGTATTAAAATAAGTGGTACAATCAACACTAATCAAGATGAACAAAATTCACTGAAATAGTCTTTGTTTCTAAAATTAATGATATACACATCTGAGATTTAATTTTGTTTAAGATAGAAAAAGAGTGTAATTCCTCACATGAATTATGATTATTTCTATGTGATTTTAATATTATTTTCATATGATGGTATGCTCCCCATTAAATCCTTGAATGATAATCATGTTCTTGTAAATAAGTGCATTTGCCATTTTACTTTGGTATTTGAGTAATGTCACTTGTCAATCTACTTCAATTCAATCAAAGTTTTCGGTGGTCCCAGATATTCAAATTGCGTTGTTAGAAAATAATTTTATATGCTGTTGTATTTTCTACTACAGATACCGTCAGGTCCAGATTTATTTGAGCTTTACGAACACAAGTGGAAGAAGCATAACGCTGATCTCCCATCTCATATTAAAGAGTAAGGGCGTTCCCAAATACATGTAGAAGGCTCTACGTCATACAAAAAGTTTGATATAACTGTTTCAGATTGTTTGTAGAAGGCTATACGTTATACAAAAAGGTTCAGATTTTTTCATCACTTCAAAACAATTGTCGGCAAACAATGCTTAACTTTTAATCAAACTAGGAAACAAAGCACCAACCATGGTTTAAGGAATAACTATCAAAATAATGCTAAAAAATTAATGCTTTAGAAAACTGTGGCACACTCTCTTTTGACAGTCTTGTTTTTTTTTTCGCAATGTTCAATTTTAATTTATATTTCTTCATAGTTCATATGATAAATGTAGGAAGTATGACACACTAGGTGGCTAACCAAACACAGTCTGATATAAGATGCATTTTTTATTCAAACCAAATGTTATATAATTTCCATTTCATTTATGTTACAGACATTCATGTGATTTGTGTGATTACACCTCTCTGCATAAATACAGAGTCGATATGCATCGTAAAGGACATTTTAAAGGTTAACCCCGCTGTTTATAATCTTTATCTCTTTCTGTGACGAAAAACTTTAATATACAAAGTTATTTACTTTCCATCTTTTTTACACTTTCGTTGTTCCTTCCCTTCGGCTTCCCTTCCCATCCCCCTCCCTCTTTCCATCACACAAACCACTTACAATGATCTGTTGTACGAGTCGCTTGACGCGGACCTTTACAATAGGTCCATCGTCTGCAGACAGTTTCATCAGCTCAACGAGGAACGTCTTGCACTTCTCAACACTCTCCTCTTCCTCCCCCCTTTCCCTCTTCCCTCCCTCTCCCCCTCTCCCCCTCTCTCTCCCACAATCCACTTACTATGATCTCCTGTACAAGTCGCTTGAAGCGGACCTTAACAATAGGGCCATGATCTGCAGACACTTTCATCAATTCAACGAGGAACGTCTTGCACTTATCTACGCTCTCCCTTTCCTGGGATGTATCAAGGGCGGGAGGGACATTTCCATCTCCTTTCTCTCTCTCCTCTCTTCACACATACATACTCTCTCTCTCTCTCTCTCTCTCTCTCTCTCTCACACTCTCTCTTCCCCTTTTCTCCCTCTCCATTTCTATATACAGTAGACAATACTGTATTTCATAAGTTTAGCATGACATCTCGATTTATTGACTATCCAACCTATTTGCGCATTTCTTTTTGTTCAGACTTTTCAGCTCATTAAGACTTAACAGACGATTAAGACAAACGCATCTGTCAGATATTCGAGAAAATTCAGCTCGTTGATTTGATGTTTCAGTCGATCAACAGTGTCCAACATGTGGCAAGACGGTGTCGAATTTGAAAGAGCATATGTTTGTCCATGGACCGAAAACGAAAGATTACCCTTGCGATCTGTGTGACTATGTGACATCTCGCCGGAACAATCTGACTCACCACAAGCAGCACATGCACGCTGAATTTGTAAGGTTTTATTCATAAATTAAGAATTAAAATTGGGTTGTTTTGTGTGATACCATAATGGTTGTCGATAAAACTGTACAAGTAGTTGAATCAATGTTAAATGTATGATCCAATTTCGATTTGAGCTTTGATTTATGCTCAGTTGCTCTTTATACTCATTCAAAACGATCCGTCTGCATATGAATTCTATTTTCTTGCTCTCTCTCTATCTCTCTCTCTTTCTCTCTCTCTTTTTAAGGCCTCACTCGATCCCGTATAAATATAATATATATATATACTATTCTTTATTAATTCTTTCTCTCTTTCTACCTCTCATAGTATATATCTCACTCTTCACGACCTTGTATCTCATTTTTTTTATTTTGTTTGGCTTTTCTAGTTTGTTTTCAACGTCCAATCCAATTGAGTCATATTAACATATGATATGTCATATTGTTCGACAATCTACAGATAATTTTCCTTTCTTTTTTTTCAGCAAAAATTCTATCAATGTCATCTGTGTCCCTATCGACCGAAATCCAATGGCAATCTTAGGTTACATCTGAAAAATATACATAAAGTGAAACTCCCGCCGAGAAAACAGGCTCCGCTCGCTCGATTCG
>LQRL01100851.1:9084-24123 GCA_001703475.1 Hydroides elegans
CATCTTAGATAAAACGTCTTAATTAAGGTCTAGAATTTACATGACGAGATTTTAGGCAGCTACAATTTACGAAAAATAAGAAGGGTTTTGAAAGGGGCATGAAATGTAACTACAATTATGGTTTACATGCATATTTAATCATTGACCTTCGCTATGAATTACCGTTTTGATTATGTGCATGATGCATATCACTATATATGGTGGCCTTTCGATCATAAACAATCATTCCAACCTAGTAAAACATATAACACGTGCAAATGAATTTGTGAAAATAGCTTAAAACGTGAAAAGTTGAATAATAATTATAAGCAATGCATATCAAATGTTCGTTTTAGTTGTTAAAGTTTGTGTTTTACAATGCGCTTGTTGTTCGTATCGCAAACAAGTTGAACAAAATTTGACGACTCACTCGAAAAATAGTGTTTGAAAATAGAATGTTGAGAAACGACTTGTTTAAACTGCAAATAAGCCTGGCTTTCATATACTGCGATAGGTAAAGCCAATTGTATTGTGATAAAATGGATCGAGGGCATGTTTGGTAATAATGTTTTCAATTCCGTTATATGTTTAAGAACATGAGCAAATACAATATGGAACTCTGTACTTCCATAGTAGTCAATCCAATGCCGATATGTATCTTGTGATTTGCCCGTAGGTATGCCACTTCCAAACGAAATAGCATCATGATAAACATTTTGACTCGGTTTCTGCTTTTGTAAATACATTGATGAATATTTCAATATCAGGTGTATATTCGATAGATACGCCGGGCCAAGCATATACGTTGAACTATCCATTAGAAGAACAGAGCTTGGAAATAGAGTGTTGATCAGGTCCCTGTTTTGAAAAACAGTTCTTAAATCGGCGTCCGTTCCTTTTGACAAAATCGGTGCATGTGGTGATTCAGTGATGTCATCGAATAATAGAAATTCCTCTTTTGGCATTCTCAGCATCAAAGTTGATACAACCTTTAAACAATATAACTTAATATGGCTGACCATACCAATAAGAAAATAATGAATATTTTTTTATCAGTTTATATACTTTTTATGAAAGTACAACTACATGTACACTTCATCCATGCAACAAAATATGAAACATTAATGTTTATATCAATTTTATTGAAATCATACACACTATAAACATAAACTTTAATGCATATGACTATTAATAAGTATGCATTTATCATACCACATATTACATTGATTATCACAAATTCTTTAATTCTCACCTGTTTTGTATGTGGTACGGCATAAAAACGATCCGGCCTTTTCTCAACCGCTTCAATATTACTCATGACCATGCGTACCCTCTTTACCCTTGGCCATTTCGGCAGTACTTTCTCACAAATAATGCGATCTCGCAAACTTTGGAATAAATGCAGGTTCCGGAAATTGATATATGTACGTGCTTCCATTGATTCATATGTTTCTCCATTATCTATCATTCGGCCTGCAGTGAACGCCACCTAGTCAATAATCAAATTCTAAATGGTTTATATTCAGCATTTCACCTGAAAGTAGCATAAACATGATGGCAAAAATTAATGAGGGGAAAGGGATAAAAATTAAGGATTGTTTAAGTTTTCGGTAGATTCGTCCTTTTCTGAAAATAGAAACCCACTCAAATAAACTCATGGAAATAGTTGTAAAGTATATCACTCACTCTAGAAATAGTTGAACTATTTTTCACCAGAAGCAATAAACGAATCCATGAACATAGATCAATTTACCAACAACAAGAGCTAAGAATAAGAGAAAGCATGAAAGTTAAGGGATTAGAGAAACCTCTCTTTAATTCATGGTTTAGACCAACATAAAAAAGAGGCGAAAAAACGGTTCGGGGTCGAATCCACCCACAAGCCGCAGACAACCTGATGTGTACTGCGGCTTGTGGGTGGATTCGATCCCGAACCGTTTTTTTTTACTCTTTATATGATCCATTTTTTCTACTAACAAAGACCTTTATTTCTTTATTTTCTTAATTCCACGGTTGTTGACTATATCTTAACATGATACTGTACCCTTAAAGTAACATACAATATACGTATAATCCCTCATGTTTGTTGCAATAGGACTTTATTTCATTCATGCACTTATTCTAAACAACAAAACATACAAAAATGGACAAAAATATAACCTGCTCCGTTTTCGTAAACGAAAAAGATAGCAGATAAAGATCGTTCACTTGGGAAGCGTCAAGGGGCAATGCACTAATATGTTCTTTATTGGACTAGCGGCTAGACCTTTAAAAATCATAATAGAAAGATGTTTCACCCTTCGTCCGGGAAGTTGGCCTGATATTTGTGAAACTTGTCTCGTTATAAGCATTTCTTATATCTATTTTCATGTTTGAAACGTATCATATTTTACATAATTCAATTTTCATTTCATGTGATAAATATCAGTTCTTTAAAAAATGAATAATGAGTAATTTAGCTCTCCCCGAAACTATCCACGGTTCTCGGGGTTTCAGTATCCGGCCCCTAAATATTTTTTTTACTAAAACAACGTCAAAACAATATATAATGAAAGAAATATTCTAGAGATTACTGCTCAGTGTGCATTAAGGTATAAAATGTTGAAATCAACCACAGAAGCCTTATGTTTACATTTCCTAGTAACGTTCATATAGTGCAATTTATGCGCCAATAAATGAGCGAGAATTACGCTCTTCCATTAGAGGGTGCTCCTGTCAATCAGCTCTCGGTTCTATTGCATGCGATCGCGTTATAAAGGACAGATAGAAAAACACATTGACACATTTAATTTATAAGTAATTAATAAGTTAATTAAAGTATATAACACACAATATTGCTACATTTTGCTACTGAATAATGCCACGTGTTGTTTACAGTACCCTTGATTAAGTTTAATTAGTTATGAAGTTGAGCTGTTTTTAAATCTAATTTTATATGAATTAAGGCGCTTTTAAAGGCTTTCAATATGCGTTTTAAAGGAGAAAAAGATAAAACAAAGTCGGAGGATTTAGAGCGTGCGGTTAGGAAAGTGAAAAACGGTTGTAGTTTGAGAGGCGCTGCATGGGAATGTGGAGTAAAACGATCAAAGCTTCAGAGTCGGTTGAAACGCGGTTCCCCAGCTGTTTCGAAAGGAGGAACATTGCTTTCTAAGCACAAAGAAAACCAACTCGCCAACTTAATAAAATACATGTCCGATGCTGGAGAACCAGTCAGCACGCTTCGGGTCAGACAATTAGCTAGAAGTTTATTATTGATTGAAAGGTAAATATTTTATCCCTTTATTTTGTATAGAAAACCATTTTTCCGTAATTTTAAATAAACGCTTCATCAGCCTGTTCCTGACCTAAAAGAGCGCGGCGGGGAGGGGGTTTACGCAAAAGGTGTTTATATTAATATTTGCTATATTTAGATTACTTGAATACCATAAGCCTTTATTCAATAGTAATGTAACAAACGGTAAGAAGCGGGATTGGCATTGTTTAGGGGAAGGGGGCTATTATATATGCCCTTTGCTATATTTCAATATCTTTTATTTATATTCTCAACAGAAACACGCCTTTTTTCGACGATACTACAACAGACAGCACGCAAACGCCTTACTCGTACACATCATCAGACGATACGCAAAAAGAAGCAGCAACCCTTCCAAGTCACGGTTGGATGCATCGGTTTTTTTTTCGAGACACCCGGAGTTAACGCTGCGCGTTCCAAGCCTAATAGACCCTGGACGCGCTTCGATGAGTAAGGGATATGTACTAGAAGACATGTATAATACATTACATTCTCTTCTTAGTGAAAACAACATATTTGATCTTCCATGTCGCATCTACAATATTGATGAATCGTGGATCAATCCACATACCGCGAAGCAACGAAAGGAACCCAAAGATAATCCTATGCCTTATAAGATTTTCGGAGGTGCGGAGCCCCACACAACATTGACGTTTTGTATTTGCGCAGACGGAACATGGGTTCCGCCAATGATAACATTCAAGGATAATATCCCTGTCGATGCGGAGTTAGTTAACAATGGCCCCCAACATGCCCTCTACACATCAAGTTCATCAGGGTACACTGATAGTGAATTATATTTTCAGTATATCCAGCATATAGAGAAGCACCTCAACCGTGACAGGCCAGTAGTCATTCTACAAGACAATCTCGGTCCTCACGAAAACATGGCTCTGATCGAATTTTGTATTTCTCGTGGAATACACCTTTTTAATTTTCCAAAAAAAAGACCACCCATTTGGTCAAACCTTTGGACAAATTGTTTGGAAATTTCAAAACGCGGTTTGGAAAAAAACGCGAGGAAGCCGTGTATATGCAGGGAGAAATTTATCAAGAAGTAAAATACCTGCCGTAGTTTGTTTTACAATGGATAGTTTTGGACCACACTCTATAAAGGGGACGCTCGCAAAAACGGGTCTTTGTCCATTTAAATCGCAAGGCCATCGCTCTTGAGCTTCTTTTTGGGGATCGTCCCACAAAACGCACTGCGACAACGACTGCAAACCGCGACGACGATGTTCCCGCACTTGACATGGAAGTTTGTTATGTCACGAATAATATCGGGGCTAGTGGTAGTACATATATATCACAGGAAGTTCAAACCGATCCAGTAGGAAGCTTGCCAAAAACTGTTTGTTACACAAATTATGTAAGACTTCAGCCTGCTGTGGCAGGCGGTATGGTCGATTTAGAGTTTGTAGGAATTTTCATGCCCGGTACGTCTCAATCCGGGGAAAAGCGCACATCACGTCGCACAAAACGTCGAAAGCGCGGTGGCTTACAAGCGAAATAGAGCGAGAACGAGAACGATCCGCCGCAAAAGATAAGGATGAGAAAATGCTGCTATTGCGAAGAAAAAACAGGAGAAGGAACAAAATCAAAGAGAAAAACAAGAAGAAATTCAGAGAAAAAACGAAGCCAAGAGAAAAAGCTGAGCTCCGAAACGATGCTCTTAAAGACGCCAAAGAAGCAGCAATGGAGGGCAAGCTAAAGCGGAGAGTTTGTAATACATGTGCCTGTGAGGTTAAAGCGGATGAAGTAGCAACAATTGTTTTGTGTCCGGCAAAATATCACAAAAAGTGTATCAACGAAAATTCGTTCACAACTATTTGTAAGGTTTGCGTTTGCAGGGGAACATTTTGAAGTCGTTTTCGTGAGTTGAATATAACGAAATAAGGGTTTTATAACTGTTACTGTTATTGTTTTTTATTGTAATACATGTGTCTGTAAGGTTAAAGCGGATGAAGTAGCAACAAGTGTTTTGTGTCCGACAAAATATCACAAAAAGTGTATCAACGAAAATTCGTTCACAACTATTTGTAAGGTTTCTGCGTTTGCAGGGGAACATTTGAAGTCGTTTTCGTGAGTTGAATATAACGAAATAAGGGTTTTATAACTGTTACTGTTATCGTTTTTTATTATAATTTACGTTGGTTTAATGTAGGATTTGAGATGCCTAGTCATAAGATCTAGTCATAAGTTACGGGTGAATGATGGTTTGAGTTGTAAAAATATTTTGTATTTACTGAGATCACACTTTATATGAGAAAAGACATTATGTAAAGACGCATTTTACCATGCCTTAAATAAAGATGTGTCATGCATAGACCTAGGGGGGCGAATACTGAAACGCCTTTAACAAAGGGTGGTATATTTAAAGTCGTCAAAAAACTGTTTTTTATGTATTTGATTGTATTGATTTTGAATAATAAGATTGAGAATAGATTTATGTAAGATTGGATTCAATAAAATTCCACGAAACCCTATTTTTTTTACTCTTAACTTCAGGGGAATACATGAAAAAATAACTATTCTGGAGGCCGAAGGGCGAAACATCTGTCTATTGTACTTTGGATGCCGTAACAAACGCGACAACAAACGAAAACTATCCTTTTGGTTATCGAATTTCATCCTATATAAACCTTGATACGTTTTTTTCCAAAATGCCACATGTCATATTACGACTTCGAAAATAACTGTAATTCATACAATACATTTCTCACTTGGATATAAGCTGATGATATAAGATACTTCGAGAGGGAGGTTGTGGATATTTGGAAAAGCAAGAATGAGAGCCAATAGAATGACAAACGAAGGCAAAACTTTAGTTTTTGGACCATCGAAGTTATGAGTCAGCGAATGAAACAATATAAAATTCTATCTGACAAATTTGAAAACACAAACAATAATCAAATATAGGCATATCTAGGCGGTTATTTCCCAAACATATCCAAATCAGACCAATAAACATGGGATGTTTTGCGAGCACCCCATATAAGGCGTTTGTTATGCTGTTTGACCATGTATGCAGAACTATTGAATGACATCGTTTTTATGCATAAGAGATATTAGATGAATAACATGTATTTTGTTGAATTGCTGTTTATAAAAAAAATCAAAGAATTCTTTGAAAGAAATGGACAGGTGTGGCAAAAATCGCCAAAAAATACAACGATTTTAGATTTTAAAAAGACCAAATTAGAATAAAAAAGTTATTTGAGATACAAATGGTTTGTTAACAAATTTTGTTTGGATTAGTATATACTAGTATGAACAGGCCCTAATCTAGCATTATATTTAATTCATTGTTTATAAATTAAATGCACATATTCTGGAACCTTGACCAATTTACTAGCAAACGTCGTTGAAATAATCGAATAATTATTTATCATTTTGATTATTTATTTTGTTAATAGTTTCATCATGTTTCCTAAAAGTAAGTGAACATCTCGTATAAGCATAACCAACTTACCACTTGTTCTTGATACGTAGCTACATACGCGAACCTCGAAGCATGATCAACATAGCTTAAGAATTCATATTGTAAATTGTCAGTTTCCGTATCATATCCATCTTTCATATTCATGACACCTTGGAAATCCGTAAGTTTTGCTGGTCTCAAAACAAAATCAGCTGTGTTCAATTGTTTGAGTGCCATTTTAATTTTCGCTTTGCTAAATAATTCGATTTATTATTGTTATTATGTAGCTTACAGCCCTTGTGTTGAACTTATATTTTTATTTCTTGATTTCAATTCACGTGATATAAACATCCGTGTATAAGATAAAAGAATAGTATAAATATGGTTGGATTTGCATATATTAAATAATAAGGTTTATTTAGCAAATCGATATTATTCATATTGAAATAAATACCTTAAATTTGTTTCTTATATTTTTTATTTTCACTATGTAGAATTAAACCACATCTGAGAGACTTAAGCTACAAACATCAAGCAAATCAACAAAGTTGTTATTTAAATAAGAAGGGCACCCCACGACACATTTTTCAAAAAGTTTTTAAATCACCTTAAAACTAAATTAAAAGTATGAATAACAACAATATAATGATTTTTGAACATTAAAATTTTACAAAAAGGTGTTCATTTTTTCCAAGCCAGCTGGCTGTTCCTTCTCTTCTAGCCAGCTTGGAACAGAAAAGGAACACCTTTTGTGAAAATTGAAATGTTGAGTATAACAAAATTACTTGTCGTATATTGTAAATAGCAGTTTGTTATACATTTGCAAGCCATTCTAATCTTTTTTGAAATAATTTTACTCAGTTTTTATTACGAAAATGAGGAAATTATCAAAAAAGGTGTTCCTCAATTTGCTAAAATCTCTAAGCTAGAATGAATTTCCCGAAAATTTCCAAGCCAGCTGGAATTTGGTGGGGAACAGCTTTTTTGGGGAACAACTCGTGAGGTACTCTTCAAATAAGTATAGTAAATGTTTTTAATACGTTATTTTTTTTTTGCACTATGTAGACTTACATTACAAATTTAAAAGAATAAGAATAAAATTCAAAACAAGCTGAAATTGGTCCAGTGAACATGAAAAATGTTTATGATCGCATTTCTAGCCCAGCATTTAAGTGTGTTTACGGTGCAACTTAAACATAATCGCATAGCCGAAAGCCCATGAAAATATACCAAAAGGAAAATAAATACAAGGCCATATGAAAATTTTAACATTTCCTAAATAACACATTTAAGTGCTGCTTAAAAAAACATAACAACTTTTCATTTTATTCATGTCTTTCTTGAATACACAATTATGTGAATTTTAAAATGCACATAATCTTATATATTAAACATTGATTATGAATGAACTGTATTCATAGTTTTAATGAGTAAATTTGTCCATAGATATTCGATGTTTGAACTGTTACAAAAACGGCGTTAGGTCGTGTTCACGCAAGCGAAAAAGCTCGGAAAATAGCACGAAACCCGATATTTTCGAAAGCCACATTTGTATAAATATATAGCAATTAATCTCCTCTGTTCACGCAAAAAAATAGGATTTTTTTTTGCGTGAACACGCCTTAAGACAGAAGGGCACCAACGTAAAATCAGAAGAAAAAAATCATCTTCAAATAACTAATCAACAAAGTGATTTTGCACCCTACAGCTGTACATCATTGCGATAGTTAAAGTAGTGACGAGACACCTTTTATAAAATATCAAATGTTGAAATAATCAAATACGCAATTATATATTTATAGAAAGAAAATTATATATATAGATAACATACATCTAATTTAAGATAACTCTATTTGACGATATCATTTTCATTCTCCACCAGTGATAATCAAAACGAATAGTAAACATAAAGATGTTCGAAAATATGAAGCTTGAAGCTTGAAAGCTTTTTCTAAATTTTACAAGTCACCTGACAACCTCCAAATGATTATAATTATTCAAGTCGTTGAAGTTTAAAGTAATTCACAATGTCCCCGCATAGAACAATTTGATATTTCTAATGTGGTTTGACATTATCCACAAGATCTATAAAATGGGGTATAGTCTACGAGTATATGTAATGGTGGCATGTACATATGAGTTTTCCATAGTAAAAAAAAACAAAGTTGGTTAGGATGAAAGAATCGCTCAAGAATCACGTTTAACGTGTTGCAAATTAGAAAAATAGTGCTCTTAACAATTTAACTACACATTATAATAAGCATATTAATATAGTCTATGATTATAAAATCAGTCTTAAAGTGACGATATCATGTTCGTCTATTTTTTATGTAATGATGCATATTGTTAGATAAGATAAAACTAACACTACATACCCATACATTATTTACATACACAATTATCAATGTCCAAATACGTTAGTAAGTTCGTTCAAACACATATCACGTCAAAATAGTTCATGGTTCATTTATGAGTACTTTGTGATTTTATCATCCAACATCGTGCTAATGTACATGTTTGCATTCCACCATGCTACAGCTACAGGCTGCTGTAATTTCCCTTTTCTTTGTATTTTCCACGTATCGTTTGAGTCCTTAATCATGACGTCAATCGGCGGTTGCACTTTTGATTTGACGTCACTTTTGTTCACAGGTTGTTCTTTTGGTATGACGTCACTTGTTGAATCAGCTTCGGGATTAACGTCACTTGTAGAATGACAACTGGCGTCACCTGATTGGTTTACGGTGACGTCATTGATAGATGACATGACGTCACTTGTAGATTTGGCTTCGTATGCGACGTTACATGTAGCTTTTGATTTTGTTATGACGTCGATTTCAAAGCTTGAAGAGTTTGCTTGAGGTGTGCCCTCGTTTGTAGGTCGTGCTTTGGGCGTGACATCACTCCATTTTCCATGTTCATTTCTCACGAAGATACCATTCATTGTTGAATCTACGAATACGGTCCCTTTGCTGGTTTCCTGACTCAGGTAGGGACACTGGAACCCAAGTTCCTCCAAATCGAGGACTTCCCACTTTCCAGGTTTGAAGATGACTTCTTCTTCCTCTTTGCCATCTACCTTGATCTTTTTGCCTTCAATTTTGAAGCGAAGAAAAAACAGCTTCTGTTTCTGAGTACAGCATAATTTAATCATTTCTTTATCAACACTGATCGTGTGACGGAGGCAGTCTTCATTGCATTCTTTTGGGAGATGAATCGTCTTGATTGCTCGTATAAATAGTTGTAGAATCACTTCTTCAGGTTGTTTCTCTGCTATTATCTTCTTTTTCTTTGCTGGTTTGTTGTTTGTTTCCTTGTTGTCACTTTTGGCCCATGGTTTATCTTTGTGCTTGGTATTCGATCTTTTCTTGCCTCCCTTGCTGCCCTTACTTTTTTGTTTCGGTTGAATTTTTGTCTTCGCCTTCATCCCTTTTTCTCCACCAGTTGAAATGTTGTCTTGAACCTCTGCTACATCATCATTTACATCATCATCTATGCTATCTTCAATGGCCTCATCTTCCTCAACCTCATCCCCAATCTCTTCTTCTGACTCTTCACAGTCCTCATTGTCAATATCATCCTTGGTATCATCACCTTTATATTTCTTCGGGGTAGCATCTTTTATACGGCGTTTATGTAAAAATGGAGACGCTAATTGAACAAATAGGTTCAATGGAAATGGATACAGATCTGCGTTCAAAAAGGGCTGATCTGCTTCCTTGATATCAGTATCCTCTTTTTCGTCTTTATCATCATCTTCTTCTTCCTCATCTTCGCCGGATTCTTCAAGGTCATCTTCCTCGCCTTGTTCATATTCTGGTTGCTCTTCTTTTTCTATGTTTATCTGAAATTGGTCTCCTTCTTGTTTAGATCCGTGTCCAGTCTCATCTTTCTCATTCTCTTCTGTCTCATTAAGACTTTCCTTCTTTGTCACAGACCTTCGAATTGCATTCTGCTCTCGGGTATCGCGGTTCATCTTGTCATTTTCATGGTTGTTCTCCACATCCACTTTTATCTCTCTGAACCTCATTTCTGGTGATCTGGCGTTTCCGTGTCCGTGACCTTTTATGACCTTGACCGTGTTGGGTTCCGGCTGGCTTCTTTTCTCCCTTTTTCCGGGGTTCGTTTTTGGGGTTGGCGGAAACATCATCGATACATCCATGAATCGCCCAATGATATTGAACGGAAACGGGTAGGCGGGTTCATCACTTTCAACTGCTCTCATTTTCTTTAAAGGACGTTTCACGTGTTGCGCCAAATCGCTACGTAAGTAGACTTTGATCACAGGTGCCCTGGTCAGGGTGACAAAACAGAGTTTGGAAGAGAGACACATATCCCACGCTGAATCAGTCGGCAAGATGACGCGGTCTTTTCCTGCAAGTAGAAAAATATATGTATGCGTTATTATGGGAGGGGTACTCAACGATTTTTTTCTAAAATGATCTCAATCTATTCATTGTTTAGCGAACGATGATCGGATATCTTTCAAAAAAATTAAAACGCTGATTTTCATCAAAATGTTTATTCTGAAGTTGCAAGCCAGAAACCCAGAAAAGCTTCTGCAAGGAAATATACAATCTCTTACCAGAATAAAGATGTCAAGAAATCAAATGAATATTAGGTTATTCTCTCACATATTCGTTCTCAGAGACTAAATTAAGATATATCTGCATTGCTTGATATATTTACAAACATAATACTGGAGTAAAATAAGCGTTTCGAAAAAAAATCTTTGTTCTATTCAGAAAAAGTTGCAAGCAAGGAAGAGCTGCTGCAAGAATAAACATTTCCCCGAATAAACCGTTGAGTACCCTCTTTATGGTAAACGGTAAATTGCAAACAATTTGCAAAGTCGCCCCTAGATGCTTCCCGTGTAAGGAGAGGTTTGGACAGTGTTTCACATGATGGATATCTTAAGGTATCCCTCTTGGTCTGCATATTAAAATATTTTTGTTGGATAATCCTGGGAGCTTGGTTGAATATCATAGAACCTGACGCATTACGACATGTACAAAAAGGTAAAAGATTTTAGCCACGTTAGAAGCTTTTTCTTACTTTTTCCTCTAAAAACCCTGTGTTCCGATGCATTCCTTATGATTACTCAAAAAACAACCTATCCGCTCGATAGGTTTGGTTTTTCATAAGGCAAACATTGGCACATAGGTTTGTTTGGAAAAAAAACATGCAAATAATCTTATGTGACCAGGCCATATAACACCCTTAATGAAAATTCATAAATGTAGCACCGTTCTTCCATCCGATGGTAGAGATATGCTCTACTTTATCTTAACCTAAAATGATGTATTTCTTTGATATTTTAAAGATAGGTTCAAAGTTGGTCGAGAATATGGGTGCGAAATTACGTCTTTCCCCGCAGCGACGACAAACATTGTACATAAAACACATGTTTGCGAAGAAAAATTAAGGAATGTATCGTGTCGTGGGGTGTGTGTTACGTTTGTGTAATAATAAACATTCCAATAAATCAATGGTCCATTTACATAGTTAATTTATGACCCAATTTAAAAGCCCAAAAATGCGATCCTCGGAAACTAATCAGATGAGCGATTCTTCACTAAACATGCACCAGGGCCTGTTCACACGGAAAGCAGCCAGCGGTAATATACTTATATGCTCTTAATAGGATAGGCGGTTCTATGTCGCTTGTTTAGAACATATAAGTATTTTGCCACTTGTCGCTTCCCATGTGAACAGGCCCTTAACCTGTTAACTTCAAAAAAGTCATGCATCGGATTTTGGCCCGACGCCCATATATAAATCAAGTTTTTTTTCTTCCTTATGCGATTTTACAATTAAAAGAAACGTAAGGGCTCTAAATGCATTTCGTTTTTCGGCAGAAAACTTTAGTAAGAGTTGTGTTGCCTTCTTTCGATGTTATATGTTTATTTCTTATTATGAAAACAGTTAAGGTATTATTGCTCTAGTATTGTTCTTTTAAAATCTACTGTCCTTATTGATGTGCAACGAAGCGAATCAGTTATTTATAATGCTATGAGCCGAAACAAAAAAAAATGAAAACATTTTGGCAGAAATATCTAAGTCAACAATGTCACTCCTCCCCAATCATAAAACCACATTCAAATTAAATATACATATATAAATTGCATATATAGCAAATACCTATCAGATAGAGTAATTTATATATTTTTGGCAGAAAGACAAATTGATGTTTCATTTAAAAACATGTCGTTTGGGATTGCAAAGTTTTTGTAGCACTTTGTAGAACAATGTTGTATTTCATGATTCACAATATTATTATGGAAATGAAAATATTCTTTGGTTGAAAATTATTACACATTTTTTTTATTAATGCTTGATTTAGTTATTTGTAGCATTTGTGAAAACGGCCACCTACTCCCTTTTGGCTCTTATATATATTTAACATATTTTTTTTTGTAATTTTAGTTTTTTTTTTAATTGTCGACACTTATATATCTGGTTATTGTAATACTCGATATGCGCCTGTTTCCCTGACATTATAGAGTTGTAATAGGAGAATATGCCATTTAATGTAAATCAGTTGTTTGACCGGTTGTACCCCGGGGTGAGCACGAAGCATCCCGAGATAGACTTATGACCGGATTTCGTTTCGTTTGCTTATCTTACCGAGCTATATACCTCTGAATAAAGATATAATCAATACACTCGAATAGTGATTGAATAGTGTAAAAAATGGTAGAATTAATTTAATACAAATATTGTCAAAATTCTTGTAGTCATGTTTGAAAGTTTTTACTCCTTTTTTAAGGAATACCTCGTGGGGCACTCTTCTCCAATGTATTCCATATATGGGGAACCTAAAATGTGACTCGGATTTTTTAAAGCTTGCGCTTTGAAATTTCCATAGTAAATAATTTGGAAAACACGGTTTGTTTTGAAAAAAAATAAATGAAAAGCTTTCAATGTGGCAAAGCCCTAATATATTGAATTACCTTGCGGAGTCATTCGTTCCAGTCCGTTGAACCCTGCCGTTAGTATCATGCCTTTGTCCAATTCTGCAACGCTCCATACTCTCTGTTAATGAATTCCAATATATAAACAAATATTATTAATTTAAATATTTCTGTCAGTTATATGAATTTTATTTCGATGATTTTTTTCTTTATTTCTATCATTGATATTTAATGAAATTGAAAACAAATCACCTCCTAAAAATTTAGTTTCTGTCCTTCCTCTTAGAAATGCTTATAATGAGCTGTATTGGACTGTACTTTTATGTGTTTATTTGTTTGGTCATTTTCTAGTTTTCAAAATACAAAACGATTGATAACAAATATGATTCCCACTTATTTGAGGAGCGAATCTCTCAGTGTGTCCAGAACCTCAAGTATAAGGGCCTTTTTTTGCTTTTGTTTCTAACAAATCTGTCTTCCAATGTATTTCTTATGGCAAACCAAACCCAACGAGCGTTCAGGTAACCTTTTGAGTTCCAAAGGTGAAATACATTTGAAGATAGCGTTGTTAGGGAAAAAGCCAAAAAAAGCTTCCAATGTGGCCAGAACATTAAAAAGATAAATAGACTGTTGCATAGAATATAATCTAGTGTAAATATATAGACTCTACCTTCAGTTTGGGAAGACATCGTAGCTGTTTCAGATCGCGATCATAAACAGTGATCCCGTGTTCCTCACAGCTCCACAGTTCGTCGCCAATTATCTTGAGGACCTTCGGCCAGCTTGTAAGTGAAACGTCTTTGACAAAGCATTTACGTTTGTCTATGGACATGTTTGATAGTAGCCTGTAAAGTGTTATTGTCTTAGAAATTAGATGAAAAAATGTGAACAATAGGACATGACATCGATTGAATTCCGTATAAACACATATATCGAATAAAATGTGATTTTGGCCTGAACTTTAAACAGTAAAACATAAGAAGTAGTTCAATAAAACTTATATTCTATTATACCCCGTTGGATGTTTTTTCATTGTTTTTTTCTCAATTTCACATTATATGTTCCCAATTTTTATGAATTAATACTTATGGCTATCGGGGTAATTATCAAACCGCTTACCGCTAAACCTCTTACTTTTATAGGATTTATAATGTATTTTTAAAATGCATCGAAAAACAATAAGAGTATGAATAAATAAACATTGACATATAATTACATATTTTGATATTTTTCATAGTTATATTTGTACTTTTTCCAAACACTTTTTAATTAGCAAACAAACAATCATCCTGAATATTAACTAGAAATTAATTTAAAGACCAAACCTGTTTTTGCTCTTTTTATCCTCTAAATATATTTCTCCCTTTTCGTTTTTTTTCTTATTTTTTTTTTTTTTTTTTTTTTTTACTTTTTTTTTTTTTTTTTTACAAAAT
>LQRL01100875.1:6501-20434 GCA_001703475.1 Hydroides elegans
CCCTATTGTTCTTTTGTCTATTTATGACCAACGAGTTGGATTAGGTAGCTTAAGTAATACGGCTTGTTATAACCTTTGCTCCGTACATTATAAAGGTTGTCCATGAGGGGTGAAGTATCAACCAATCAACGACTATATCAATTAAAAACCTGTGCGATGACGGGTCAACGGTCAAAACCTGTGCTCAGGCTATATAAAAGTGTTTTCGAACTCGAACCTCTATGCTCTGGCAACCTTTTAGGCGGTTGAAAGCAAATAATGTGCCCCAAGCCCTAGTATTAAACAGAACCACCATTGTTTAGACTAAACGCATATGTGCACTTGCTTTTGAAAACCTTTACTCGGGCATTGGGTGAAGTGGCTGATTTCAGCCAAAAATGAGAGATTATTTGATTGTGAAAGGGAATAGTTTTTTTTTTAAAGTAAAATTTGTTTCGAAGTCGGAGATATATTTTTTTATTTTTTGCATTGCCACCGCGTAACCAAAGTCCAATATTTTTCAACAGACATCCAGTGATCTATGAGCAAACTTATCATTGACACTAATCCCCATCTTTTTGTGAGGCGAGGACATACTGCAAACAATGACGGGGTTTTATTGTTCCATACTAATTCCTGAAAATTTCTACAAAATTGCATTTTTTTGCAAATTTTTGGAAAGAAATATTTGCAAAAAAGTGTAAATATTTGCACTTATTAGTCCGAAAATAAATGATCACCACTGTATATAGTAAAAAAAACTGAAAGCTGCAAATCCTATCTTCTCCAACAGTTTTGATCATAAAGCTTTCAAACTTCAACACAAGCTTTTATATGGTCACCTCATTATAGATTGTGCTTTTGATGACGATCGAACCATTGTGGTCGCCATGGTGGACTTGGCCATTTCCGCCCAATTTGGTCTTATATATAGTAAAAAAAAACTCTTAGCTGCAAATCCTATCTTCTCCAACAGTTTTGATCATAGAGCTTTCAAACTTCAACACAAGCTTCTACATGGTCACCCAATTATAGATTGTGCTTTTGATGACGATCGAACCATTGTGGTTGCCATGGTGGACTTCGCCATTTCCGCCCAATTTGGTCGTATATATAGTAAAAAACTCTAAGCTGCAAATCCTATCTTCTCCCACAGTTTTGATCATAAAGCTTTCAAACTTTAACACAAGCTTCTATATGGTCACATTATTATGGATTGTGCTCTTAATGACGATCGAAACATTGTGGTCGCCATGGTGGATTTCGCCCTTTCCACACAATTTGGTTTTGTATCTTCTCCCACAGTTTTGATCATAGACCTTTCAAACTTAAACACAAGCTTCTATATGGTCACCTCATTATGGATTGTGCTCTTGATGACGATCGAATCATTGTGGTCGCCATGGTGAACTTCGCCTTTTCCGCCTAATTTGGTTTTGCATCTTCTCCCACAGTTTTGATCATAGACCTTTCAAACTTTAACACAAGTTTCTATATGGTCACTTCATTATGGATTGTGCTCTTGATGACGATCGAACCATTGTGGTCGCCATGGTGGACTTCGCCATTTCCGCCCAATTTGGTCTTATATTTTTCTGTCTTTTTATTTACTTGCACACTTAGTGCAAATATTAAAGAAACGTTACACATGTGCAAGCATTTAAATACCTTAAGCTATACACTAAAGCTGGGTCATTGTCAAACCCTTGACAATCTTGTTAATCGTTGGATCTATTGTTGCTAGGGCTGTGTCGGGTCGGGTATTTTGCTACCAGAACACCATAAGCCAATTCCCGACCCGAAACCCGACCCGAGATTCTCAGAACATGATTTTCCTAGGGTTTTACAGCATTTACACTGCAGGATATGCTGTAATTTTAAATTGATAAATTGAAATATCATGTTAATTCTTTTGCATCTGACCAAATCTAACTTAGACATTATTATAAAGGATTTAGACCATGAACATTTCAATTTGCTTCGAAAGTAAAACTTTAACGGATTAAATCATCCTTAAGATTTTCCCAAAATGCATAACTTCGGGTACGCGAACTGAAATTTGAGTTCGGGTACCTGAGGCGATTATCGGGTATCCGACTACCCGAGATACCCGACACAGTCCTAATTGTTGCGCTCCTATACTTATAAGTGAAATTGCTTTAGATGTGGAATAACAATTATTCGGCATTTTTCTTAAATGCACAATTTGACAGGATATTTAATCTGCCATACTTTTCAGAATTCATGCAGAGTTTCAACTCAACGAACCGCCACTGTTTCCATTTTGGTTTACGCCAGCGCAGTTTACAGGGCATATTATAATCGACAGGAATGCATCGTCTGTTCATACTCTGCATTTGTTTGTTCCTAATGATCAACGGTTAAATGTTGGTATGTCATCGATTAAAATACATATTTACTTAAAATGGTTTGTGCATTTACCATTTCATTAATATCCATATTTGCTTTAAAAAGTTTGTGTTGCCATCAGAGAACAGAGATTCTAATCATCAACATGCACAAATTGGCACAGAAATCGTTTTAAAAAGCACATTTTTACATAAACGTGCATTTATTTCCCAGATATGGAGTGGTTAAACGGGCCAGGAAACGATGACATGGAAGTGGACATCGGCTACATGCCTCAGATGGAGTTGCGCTCAAGCCGCGCCTCACAACCTCCTGTCATTGGTGACATTGACTTCAGGTTGGTGGGCTTTGATCAATATATAAATCTGTTGCTGACAGGATTATAAATATTATATGACCGATAAATTAAGCCTGATCTCTGATCTTTGTCAATATAAAAGTATATAAACCTCGACTGGATTAAGTTTAGGCAAAAATGCATTTGGGAAAGAAAATATTCATTATCTACTTCCTGGTGTGTCCGAAACTGTCTTGTGGTATTAATTCAATTCTTGTAACTATTTAAGCAACTAAGTTGCTTATTAATAGGGATGGGTCGGGGCCCCGAAACCCCGGGGCCCCGTCGATGAAAGTTCAACACCGGGGCGAAATTTGACCCCGGGGCCCCGTCGTCCTTAATGACCTTTCAACTTTCAACAGCACAAAATATGCTTAAATTGATCAAAAACATGATGATATTAAACAAATGTATATAAATTATTCACATTGGACCTATTTATACATCTTTTTATGCAGTGATATGAGATAACCGTGTTTTCCATGAATTCACAATTCTGATCTTGCAAAGAAATCTTATTATTTAAAACATAGTTTATGTCAAGGCTCGGTGTAACATTGATAAGCGGGGTATCGACGGGGCCCCGCGACGGGGCGGGGTTTGAGTCACGGGGCCCCGGGGCCGAAAATCGGGCCCCGACCCATCCCTACTTATTAACGAAAACTAATGTGCATAAATATTCAATACAATTGTTTTGTATCGTCCATTATATATTTCTCTCATAGGGAGCAGTTCATTGAGCCTCAAAGTCAGCCCGCAGAGCCAATCGTATGGGATGAGGAGATGTCCTTTGAAGAAGCCGCTTCCGCTCTAGAAGTCACAATGTACCCTTTCAAACAGGTTCGTTTAATTTTATGCATATTAAATAAATGTTTGATATATAATTGATAAATGCTCAAAGAAACATAGTTGTATCGATCTGTGGCTTTATTTAAATTCAGTTTTAAATCCACAATAAGCGTTTTAGTTTCATTCTTTAGTGGATCTTGTTTGATTTATTTGATACAACCTACATTGAATCAATTATGAACACTCTTAAAACTAAAGTTGATAAAATTATTCAAAGAAAATCTAGTCAAATAAGTTTAATCAAATAATACAAACGCACATAGCTTTTAAAAAGATCGAAAACTTGACTTCATTCTTCGCCTTTCATTCTCCTGATGTCACAAATTATCCTATACGCAGGTCAAATACCACAAATGGCCCGAAGTATGGCACGAAGCCTCCCTTAGCAACAAACCAGTGCACGGCATCGTCCTTTGGGGAGCCCTGGACGACCAGAGTTGCTGAGGCAGCGCGCGGACACTTCGGGAAACTGTCCTGGAGAGTCCGCGCGTCATCGAGCTGCTCAATGGCCATTTCTTGAGCACATGGACGCTCCTTGTTGATCTGGAGGTAAATTGTATTTGGTATTGCTTTTTTAGAATAGTTCTTTATTCTGATAGGTTTATATATAATACATGTCTGCGGTTTGGAAACCTGTCAACGGAGCAAACAAATAAATAAAGTATCGATTTAAAGTTATTTCAATTGCACTGAATATTGTCAAAAATCGAGACCAATTGATCATTTGTCTATTCAAATAACAAATAATAATCAGTAATCACAAGAGTAACAAATAAAAAGTGATTTCTGACTGCTCCAACATAATAAAAGCCCCTAACCGATTTTCAACAGGCTTTCAAGAAAGACTCGACCAACTCGGAGCTGTCCAAACTGGCCTCCATCCACCTTGCCAACTACCGCTTCCCTGTGATGATCACGGTTTCGCTGCCAAACGGCACCATCCTAAGCAGCGCTAATGCAAATGAGATGCTGGATAACTCGGAGGCGGGTAGCTCATTCTTCCATACCGGGTGAGTATGTATTGGGTTCATAATGCATGTTGTCTCTAGCTGTATACTAAATGTTAAGATAAGGTCCATCCTAAGCAGCGCCAACGCCAACGAGATGCTGGATAAATCAGATACTGGTAACTCCTTCTTTCATACCGGGTCAGTGCTTTTTTGGAGTGAAATATGTTGCAGTTATTTTAGTTTAGGCCTGAATGTTTCGGAATTTGGAAGGAATCGGTCCTTCAGTGTTTTTTAGGGGGAACTGGGTTCATATGTACAAGGCAAACGTAATATGTCTTTTGAAAAAGTTGAATTCACTGCCTAAAACACTTGCACTTACGATACTTGAGATTAAGAAATACTCTTAGAAATGTAATTATCAATATAAGCTCTTCGAGGTCTGCTGGGTTTTATTTGAAATGCTTGTCAATTATATGTTCATGCCATCATATAAGGATGACAATATTCTTTGAAACTATCATCTAATTCATTTACATTTTATTTTATTCAGAATTTGTTACATGTTGCGCTCTTTTCAGGTTTGATGATCCGACAACTGTTGCCTATGAAAACTTCCTCAAAGAAGGCTTAGTCGAGTTTTCGAAAGTGATGCATACATCTCATAAGTAGAACGGCGGTCGGATATATGTGCCATAATATATATGATTGTGTTCGTTAAGTAAATGTGTATTTTTGATATTGGAAGAAATAGTATATTTACAATTATTTAATTAATTTTTGTTACTTATGTGATATAATTTTACATCAAATGAACTTCCAATCAATGATAATGTGATGCGGTTTAATATAGTATCTGCTAATAAGCCTGATCTCCTTTGAGAATATTTTGTACGATTTTTTACAATGTATATGTATTTTAAATGTTTTTTGTTTTATGATGTTTGGGTAAAAAGGTGTATTTCATTTTGGAAATATTTAGATTATATTTTTTATGCTATTATTGCTAAGGGGCAGGGGTAGAAATAACACTCGCCACACTCGCCATGGCGAGTGAAATTTTCGATTGGCGAGTGTGAATTTGAAGTCACTCGCCAGCCTGGCGAGTGTAAAATTCACCGTCATAAACATAATTTTCCAAAAATAGTTGTTTAAATCTTAAGAATTTAAACTATTCACTAAAAAAATGCGGCTCGCGCCTTCGGCGCTCCCTTATTTTTTCTTAGAAGTAACTTTGTCCACATGCAAATTTAAGCGGTTTGCATATTTTAACCTCCTGGCGAGTTTAAATCTTCGCTGGCGAGTGTGAAATTTGACTCACTCGCCAGTCTGGCGAGTGTGAAAATTATCTTATTTCCACCCCTGCTAAGGGGTATGAGAATGTTGCCTTTTTTAACACTCATATTAAATAATGTGGTTTTCGATAAAGTTCTATGTAAATCTATGCATTCTAAACTAAGTATTAACTATATTCTTGACTTGACTATTCTTTTAAACTTTTATAGCGAATATTAATATGAATCTCGGTAAATTATATATTTTTTGTTAAATTGACAAATCTGAATAAATGTTAAAGGATCTGAATTGTTTTGACATGTCAAGAAAGCTGAATACCGCAAATTGTCTTCCAATTGAAACTTTTTATTATTCTAATATACACATATTTTATATTATTCTAGAAGTATTTGGTTTTCAATATTTGTATTTTATGTACGTGTGTGTGTCATTGATAACCACAAAATATGAATATAAAAATGTGCTATTTTTACTCAATTTAAGAAATAACATATATTCAGGTCAATGTATGAAAACTGTTCAGTAAACATTCAAAGCTGTTCAGTTGGAAGTTTTTGACTGTATTTAGTTTATTCTTGAATTCACTAAAAATAGTTACAATAAAGTTAAACGTACATTTCATAGCATATTTAACTTGTGAACTTGGGTGTATATCAGAACCCAGCTTTGCTCAATTAAATCTCGAAACATGTTTGTTGACGTTCGAATGCCAAAAGGCAGTTTATAATTAAGATAGATATTTAGATCAAAACATAGTTACATTAATCTAAAAACACCTGATTGCATTGGTAATATTAATGTGCCTGGTAAGGTTTTAATTATTGGATTAGTATGAATATGTCATAATATATAGGTATGTAGGAGTATCTTTGTGACCAAGTGAAAGTTTGATGTGATATACTATAAAATAATATTTAATTGCAATTGATCGTTTTGTTGATTAATGGTATCAAATGAAGTTTATTATGCTGTAGGAGTAATACATGAATGACCTGCAAAGCTATAAGGTCAAAATTGTGGTACACCATAAAACCATATTTGTGAAACGTTGTGCTTTCGAATAAATTGATTGATATTCTATCACTGTTTTATGTAATGCATAAGGCCATAGTGTCAATATAAATTCCTCATAGTTATAAGTTTGTTTAAAACTTTCGGCATCTAGAATTAGTACGGATCTATGTTATATGCTGATGTAACAAGTATGAGTTATTCAATAGTGCTGGATTATGATAGAATGGCCTTTGTCTGTGTCGTGTGTCTAGTGTAATTATAAGACACCGTTTTTATTATGTTTTTCTTTTTTACTTTTGAAGTGCAATAAAATGTGGGGATACTATTCTATATGTTTTAAATGTTTCAATCAGATATTCTGATTCAAATAAGAAGCATCCCTTTTTTCGAAGGATTGCCTTTAGATCAAGAGCGGGAGACTTGATATTTTGTAAAATAAAAGGAAAGCTTTAATTTGATTTATTTATAATATAAGATAACCATTAAAATGAGCATCTTGTACTTTGCGTTGATATCAATCTTGTTTATATATTGCGCCGAATCTTATCGTTTGCATAGACAGGTGAGTAGAATATTTTTAAACTATTAACTGAGGGGATCTTATATCTTAATATGACAAATTAACTATCAATATTAGATATTAAACGTGTTTGCTCTATAAACGTTTGGAAATATAAGATTATCTGGAAATATTTGCGAACATCATAACAAACAATGCGAAAATGTCAAATAAACAATTTACATTGATTCCCTTTCAAAACATACACTTCTTCAATCTGCAATATTTTCTTTAAATAATAAAATTGTAGAGTTGCAGAAAGGAATTGTGCCTAAACCCTGATGAGCGTTTACAATGTGTCGATTTCATCGAAGACAACTGTTGCATGGAAGAAAAATGCCCCAATGGTAATTCATGCATTTTGCGTAAAAATGATCGTATTGATAAATCGCAAAAAAATATATAATAATCAGATTAAAATTAGTTAAGTCAACTCATTGATTTTATAAATACTGAAAGAATACCGGAATATATACACATCCATATGCTAAAATCGTATTGTATGTAAAATTGTTAGCGATTTCTCATCGGTCGCCATAGTAAAATCCCGTAAAAAAAAACTTGTAACGTTTTTGCAGGGATCACATGCTGGTACAAGAGCAATCTAATCCGTGGCATGGCAACAGTCAATAGGAGGCCCCGCCCCTTGCCACCTTTCATTGGATGGAGATGCCAAACCTTAGTCAGGTGCCCGGATCCCGAACGCATTGCTTATGACAACAAAACGAAGGCCATCGTACAACGCGTATCGTGTTTTCATCCAATGATATTTAGGCCATGAATGACATGGGATGTACATTATTTTCGCGGCTGATCATATATTTTGAATTATGATGTTTATACCATGAATGATTTGGATCTATGTTTTTTGTGCCAGATCATAACATACAGTGAATTGTTTCGAGTATTAAAATACGTACTACATGTATATCAAAAACAATTTAGAGGATGTTTTGAATGTTGCTGTGTTGAAGTAAAAGTTTAGATTTGATTTGTCTTGTGATTACCTTGAACATTATAGAAAAAAAAATGTAATGAATGACAAAATGTAGTTTTGCAAATTCACCGCCTAAAAGAAACTAACAATATTCGGAGAAACCGACAAATAGCATCACAAGAAAAAATAGTGATAAGGGGTTACAAGTAGCATATACTGAAATTGTGTTTTTACCCTTTAGTGCGAAGCTTAATTGAACAAAAAAAGACATCGTCTAATATAACGTTTTTTTTTTATGTTCACATCTAGATACTGGTTAGTTGCAAATCTTCAAATTCAAAGTCTGCTGAACACTTAAGATATTCTCCGTTCGAGGATAATTTCATGACATTTTCTTCTTTCTGTTTTAAGCTATTTAGAGACGACTGCTTGCCTTTCTAAAAAAAGAATAATTAAGGTGTTGTAAGTTGAACTGCCGTTCCTAAAACATAGTTTAAGTCACGAATTCATGCGTTGAAAAAAAAAAGAAATCTTGAATTGCTCAATTAAAAGACAAGTGTAACATCATCAACATCAAGGCTCAAAATTTGCGCAATTATATATACATGTATTAAGTAAACGACTCAGATATTGTACCATTTACCAATCAGCTAAATGATAATCAAGACCAACTCTTCATGTGTTACCTTTTTCCGGAAAATGATTTGAAAATATTCAATTGGCCACCGTAATCCCGTTGCACATTCTCCATCTACTCCCACTGATGACGCATATAGACTGGACATGGTGCCAGTGCCAAATAAACAGATGACTCCTACCACATGACAAAGGGCGCCTCCGAATAATGGATCTGGTAGTAGTATCCCTTGAACATGTATTAATATTGTTGTTCAATTCATATTTGTAGCCGTATTTTTTTAACAGATTTCAGTAAATCTAAAATCAAATGACGTTATTTTTCGGATAATTTACATTCGGTTACACGTTCAGATTAGCATTGTCTACGGTGTATCTAAAGAATATTTTATTTATTTTTAGTATGCGATACTTTTAGGATGAAAATAAATAAAATATTCTGGGATGATCTTTTATTTCGTACTTGAACCGTTATATATGTATATGTAAGGGCGGGTCTCTTAATAATGATATAAACATTTACATATTTTGATTTAAACATACCTTCTAAAATATTCCACCAACCCCTCCATATTGCTACAAGGGTGGCAAAACTTAATAACACGTAAATATTTTCGATAAGTAGCTTGCAACCTGTTTTAAAATTGAAACAAAAATACAAATTAATACACAAAATGTTAGTGGTTAATGACTTCTCCATCTTGACAATTTAATATTGTCTCATAAAAATGTGATGAGATGGAATTTACTATATTGATTTTTGGTAAATGCCAAATCAACGGATTCATGTAGATCCTACATTAATGCACTTGTTGAGAAGTTTGAGTTACAGAATCAAGATAATAGTCAAACTAACAAAAATAAAATCTTACCAAAGCCACAATATCGACCTTTTCGTGACATAAATAAAAACACATCCTGGCATGCGATTAGAAATAAATAACACCCGATTCCAGCACCCCATGTAACAAGGTTTGAGAAAAGGAAATCGGTTGGAAATATGACGTCATTGTATATGTTCCAGAGGGCTCGCCATACTGAAACCACTAGGGTCTCCACGATCAGCTGACTTATCACGTGGTCATTTACGTAGTCCCAATAACGCTCCGACTGTAACAAAAAACCTACGAAACGGTAAGATGATATACGCAGCGCTGTTTGGCGCTTAAACTATACCAATATCTACCTTGGCGCCCCGATTTGGCACTCATATAATATACAATCGGATATTGGTGCTTCCGGTTCAGCTTCTATATATTATACCAAAACCTACATTTGCGCCAACTGTAACATAATTTATGGAACAAAATTTAGAAAGAAATAGAAAAGGCACAAGCTAATTGTAACATAAACGTTTACTTACAGGCGTTCTGAATCTTGGAAGCGACACGAATAGGTTAGGGCGGAAATCATAATCAATGAAAAACGGCGTCGCAATGATATTAATACTAATCCGGAAGAACCACATCAAGAGCAATGTCAATGCCAGACTACATGTGTTCGACTGCCAATGCGTATCCATCGATCGGTCGAGTATGTTCCAGATGCCGCGCCATTGACCGATTGTGCCCCATGCCAAAATGTACATCGAAAGACTACTGAAGATAAAGCGTGTAGCCTGAAATATAAGCATATAGAATCTACATTGTATATCAATTAAATAAGGGCCTGGCCGCACTGGGAGCGTATTTGTTTCCAGAGAGGCTTATTTAACTTGTATATTCTCTGTGTTTGGGTTTTTGTAAAGCTCGATAGACAGTGATAAGTAAAGCGGCGTGGTAAGTGGCTTATTTGTATAAATTAAACTAATTTTCACAAATAAACATAACTGGTTATTTGTTATACTATTTGATGAATTATAGTATTCACAAACCATGTCGCTTTTCAATTTTAAGTGGTCTTGCATGTGAAAATAAACACCTAAGTGAAAACGTACTTTTTGTATGAATTTATAATTTTCAAAAAATGATTCTTTATTTGCATTGTGAATATCGAAAGATATTTTGATATAATTTTTGGTATTTAGAAATGGCATTGCTTCATATTACAAACAAACTCAAAAGGCTCTCTTTTGAATCCTACCTGGAAATAACATAATTATCTAACATCTTATGAACTTTTTAATGATCTCATCAAACCTTTACATAAAGCTGCATGAATAACACAGTATAGAGTCTAATCCTTTTCGAAAAAGTTAGATATATATGTTATTTCAATAGAGATAGGTCTACCAGCTGCGATTTGCTTGGGAAGACGTTTTATGAGAAACCGCTCTTATAAATGCGTGATATACTATAATTCGAAACAAGCCGATATCTTATAGCATTTTCTATTTCAATATGCACTCTAAAATCGTAAAAACTTATTCGACGGCAATTGAACAGTGCTGAAAGTTTCTGCAATAATACGTAGCCCCTTTATCAGTTGATAATTAATTCAAGAACCATTCAGTTGTGATATATCCGAAATCTCTTCGTCTCGCTGTCTCCCCTGCTATCCATGTACAATAAACATTTGTCAGCAAGAGTTACAATAATCGATAACTATTGCATAATTATTGAAAAAGATAACGCCATGTAATCTGAATCTCTTTTTACATGTCCATAATATGTATTTTAGAGTGTCCGCTGTATATGTTAAATTGCACTAACGTATCGATACTTCAGTAGAATAACCATTATAAACATCTGTTTGGTTTTCAAACGCTAAGAAACGTATATCTTCGGAACATATAAATTGATATGTACCATGCTTAATACGGCTTCCGCTTATAGCATTAAAAGTACAATGAACAACTTTAATGATATCTCGACGACTATACCTTTTGCTCCGATGATACGTGATTATGAAGCGTCGGATATGTCGATTTGATCGTAGCACATAATACGATGCCACCAAAATACGATATCCATGTTCCCGAAATCTGATCACCGGGTAGTACGTACAGATCGAGCAGATTCCAAGTTCCTCTCCAACACGCCACGACCAGATGGCATACCCATACAAGACTGAATATAACATCCAGAAATTTCAGAAAACAATCCTTGCATTTCGATTCTCTCATATTTATTTCGCTAATAAATCCAAATTATCCTTCTATTTATAAATGCATCGTTTTTGTAATAGCAAAATGCTGTATTTATGCCGCGACATAACATTTATAGTCGTGACCATAATATGCTCAGTTTTTAAAAAAAGTTTCACTGGTTTTATGAAACAACCATCATGTGTCGTATATTATAGTATCAAATGTGTCCTTATTTGATGCAATTATCAGTGCGTTTTCAGCATTCGCATATCATGAGACACATTTTATATATATAATTTCCCATTGTTTTAATACATCACATCAATGTATTCCAGCGTTTATGGATTTTTATGATTAAAAGTCAAACCACATTTTTGAGTGAGCGTCTTTATCACGTTGGCGATACATTACCACTAACGTAGAAGAATTAATAAGTTGCGTGAGATAAAGATATGACCAATGTCTTCTCACAATGTATCATTGTTATAAAATGTTACAACGAGCTGCATAAGAGGTTGTAATGAGATTTCTTGTGATGCTGGTTTTCCTTTTACCTGTGGAGCTCTAGCCCACAATTAGTCGAATTCGAAAATAAAATTAAACCAGGCTTACATAATGGTTATATGTATATACATGTATTATATTTTTAATGAACCCTACCACCAACGGAGGTAACCAAGCATCAGGTGCTTGCAATTGTCATCGAAAGAATGATATTACACTCAACTTCATACTTAAGTGGTGATGGGTGGATAGAATACGCTCGTGTGAAGATGTGATTGTATTAAGGTTCTGCAGGTCACGCAACCATGTTTAAGAATTCGCGCTCGCAAAAGACACGTTGAGGGGTATGATAAGTCAATATGATTTCAGTAAAAAAATATTTCATTCTTCTGTAAGGCCGCGTTCACACAAAAGATTGAAAATAATGCAAAACAAGCCCGTATTTTGAGTGAACAGAAGGGATAAATTGTCGTATTTGTTATACAAATGTGGATTTCGAGCTTTCGGCTTTCGAGCTTTTATTTTCTGGCTTTGTTTGTTTGCATGAACGCGCCTTAAGAGAAAGCTAAAATGTATATTTTATTACTTGTTTCGTGTCAACTACGTTTGGATAACCCTTTGCCAACAAATATTGAAATAGGTTAAGATAGGATACTGTTAATTGAATAAGTAAGTTAACACCATGTTTATATACACTCAAATTCCGCAGCGGTGTTACCCAATTACAGCTATTTCATTCTATTATTATTCAACGTACGCTGTATATCATAATAAATTCATGATTTACAAGGCAAAACTGAATCTTACATGACTGTTAAGAATCAGATTTACAAAAGAACCTTATGGTCTTGTTCTCTCAAAATGTGTTCTCAACATTCTCCGCTGGCTTGTATTTCTTTTGTAAAAAAAACAACCTTATTATGTGAATATATGTCAAATATATATCACTATATTATTAGGAAGTGACAATGACCAATAATAGTTTATTAATTTTATTAAATATATATACAATTATCAGCTGTATCGAAATACATTTTTTACAATAAGTTATATGCTGTTACCCCGCCTAATTGATTTGAAAATAACAATCAAAGGATCCCACCACTGGAGACAGAGAGCAATTCCCGAAATCTGAGATAGGAATAGGAAGTGTGAAAGTATGTTAGAACACTATCAATAGGGCACCCCATGACACATTTTTCAAAAAGGTATCAAATCACCTTAAAACTGGCTTTACAAATACATTACAATACATTTTAATACATTTTAAAGCATTACAATGTTGTAAAAATGTGTTCATTTTTTTCCGAGCCTGCTGAGATGTTTAGTCATTTTATAGCCAGCTTGCAAATTATTTTATTTTATTTTCAAATTATAATAATCATTACTTATTACGGAAATAAATAAATGATCAAGAGGTGCTCCTCAAATCCTGACCAGGTGATATTTTTTGCTGTTGAACACTTTTTCGGCGGGG
>LQRL01100875.1:22957-37111 GCA_001703475.1 Hydroides elegans
AACTAACACTCTATCACTCCATAGGTTTCAATTTTCAATGTAAAGTCGTTTACTATGAAAAAAAACCCTTGGTGTTACTGGGGCACATATTATATTGGCGTAAATGATCCATTTTTCATTAGATTTTAATACTTCCAACGACAGGCCTAAGTAGGCATATCAACACCCTATTACCCCGTAGGCTTCAATTTTCAATGTTACTTCGTTTACCATGAATAAAACCCCGTTGTACTACTGAGGCACATCTTAATTAAGCTTAATCGACCCAATTATCGTCAGGATTTAATACTTTCAACGACAGGCCTAAGTAGGCCTATCAACACTCTATCACCCCATAGGTTTCAATTTTCAATGTAACATCGTTTACAATGAAACAAACCCTTGGTGTTACTGGAGCACCCATCATTTTGGCTTAATCGACCCATTTATCGCCAGAATTTGAAATTTTCAACGAGAGGCCTAGGTGGGCCAACTAACACTCTATCACTCCATAGGTTTCAATTTTCAATGTAACGTCGTTTACCATTAAAAAACCCTTGGTGTTACTGGGGCACCTATTATATTGGCGTAAATGACCCATTTTTCATTAGATTTTAATACTTCGTGTTGACAGGCCTAAGTAGGCCTATCAACACCCTATTACCCTATAAGCTTTATTTTTCAAATTTACTTCGTTTACCATGAAAAAACCCCGTTGTACTACTGAGGCACCTCTTAATTAAGCTTAATCGACCCAATTATCGTCAGGTTTTAATACTTTCAACGACAGGCCTAAGTAGGCCTATCAACACTCTATCACCCCATAGGTTTCAATTTTCAATGTAACATTGTTTACTATGACACAAACCCTTGGTGTTACTGGGGCACCCATTATTTTGGCTTAATCAACCCATTTATCGTCCGATTTCGAAATTTTCAACGATAGGCCTAGGTGGGCCAACTAACGCTCTATCACTCCATAGGTTTCAATTTTCAATGTAATGTCGTTTAACATGAAAACAAATCCTTTGTGTTACTGGGGTACCTATAATTTTGGCGTAAATGACACATTTATCATCAGATTTTAATACTTCAAACGACAGGCCTAAGTAGGCCAGTCAATACCTCATTACCCCATAGGTTTCAATTTTCAATGTAACGCCGTTTACCATGACTAAAACCCCGTTGTACTACTCAGGCACCACTTAATTAAGCTTAATCCACCCATTTATCGTCAGATTTCAATACTTTCAACGACAGGCCTAAGTAAGCCTATTAACATTCTATCACCCCATTGTTTTCAATTTTCAATGTAACATAGTTTACCATGAAAAAAACCGTGGTGCTACTTAGGCACCTCTAATTTTGGCTTAATCGACCCATTTATCGTCAGATTTTGTAACTTTCAACGACAGGCCTAGGTGGGCCTACTAACTCTCTATCACTCAATAGGTTTCAATTTTCAATGTACCATCGTTTACCGTGAAAAAATCCCGTGGTGTTACTGGGGCACCTCTTATTTTGACTAAATCGACCCATATATCGCCAGATTTTGAAACTTTCAACGACAGGCCTAGGTGGGCCTACTTACTCTCTATCACCCCATAGGTTTCAATTTTCATTGTAACATCGTTTACTATGAAAAAAGCCCGTGGTGTTACTGGGGCACCTATTATTTTTGCAAAATCGACCTATTTATCGTCAGATTTCGAAATTTTCAACGATAGGCCTAGGTGGGCCTACTAACACTGTATCACTGAATTGGTTTCAAATTTAATGAAACATCATTAAGCATGAAAAAAAAACATGGTGTTAATGAGATACCTAACATTAAGCTTAATCGACCCGTTTATCATCAGATCTCAAAACTTAAAACGATAGGCCTAAGCAGGCCTATTAACACCCTATCACTCAATAGGTTTCAATTTGTATTGTAACATCGTTTACTATGGGTAATAGCCGTGGTGGTACTAAGGCACCTCTTGATTCAGCTTAATCGACCCATTTATCGTCAGATCTAAACATTTTTATCGACAGGTCTAAGAAGCCTTTCAACACCCAATCACCCCATAGGTTTCAATTTTCAATAACACTTCTTTTGCATGAAAAAAAATAAAGGGTCTTACTAAGGCACCATTTAATTTGGTTTAATAGTATTTTGCACATGCCACCAGAAGTCGATTATCTTTCATTATCTTAAGAAGATAATAAAGATCATAAGATCATGTTTGGACATTCTGATAAAACCATTAGTTATTTTCAACCTTAATAAGTTCAACCCTCAAAGGTTGATTTGATAACCTTAGCATTTTTTACATAAACGATACAGTAACGCGTATCGTTGATAGTTTCGAAATATGTCGACAAATGGATTGATTAAGCCGAATTAAGAGGTGCCCCAGCAACACCACGGTTTTTTCATAATAAACGAAGTTTTATTGAAAATTGAAACCTATGGGGTAATAGGGTGTTGATAGGCCTACTTAGGCCTGTCGTTGGAAGTATTTAAATCTGATGATAAATGGGTCATTTACGCAAAAATGATAGGTGCCCCATTAACAACAAGGGTTTTTTCATGGTAAACGACGTTACATTGAAAATTGAAACCTACCTGGTATGGGGTGATAGAGTGTTGATAGGCCCACCTAGGCCTGTCGTTGATAGTTTCAAAATCTGACGATAAATGGGTGGATTAAGCCAAAATAATAGGTGCCCCAGTAGAACAAAGGTTTTTTTTCCTAGAAAACGATGTTACATTGAAAATTGAAACCTGTGGGGTGATAGAATGTTGATAGGCCTACTTATGCCTGTCGTTGAAAGTATTGAAATCTGACGATAAATTGGTCGATTAAGCTTAAATCAAGAGGTGCCCCAGTAACACCACGGGCTTTTGTCACGGTAAACGATGGTACATTGAAATTTGAAACCTATCGAGTGGTAGGGAATTAATAGGCCTACTTAGGCCTATCGTTGAAAGTTTCAAAATTTGGCGATAAATGGGTCGATTTAGCCAAAATAAGAGGTGCCTCAGTAGCACCACGGGTTTTTTTTCATGGTACACGATGGTATATTGAAAATTGAAACCTATGGATTGATAGAGAGTAAGTAGGCCCACCTAGGCCTGTCGTTGAATATTTCGAAATCTAGCGATAAATGGGTCGATTTAGCCAAAATAAGAGGTGCCTCAGTAACACCACGCGCTTTATTCACGGTAAACGATGGTACATTGAAAATTGAAACCTATGGGGTGATAGAGAGTTAGTAGGCCCACCTAGCCCAGTCATTGAAAGTTTGGATATCTGACGATAAATGGGTCGAATAAGCCTAATAAAGAGGTGCTCCAGCAACACCACGGGCTTTTTTTCACGGTAAACGATGGTACATTGAAAATTGAAACCTATGGAGTGATAGAGAATAAGTAGTCCCACCTAGGCCTGTCGTTGAAGATTTCGAAATCTGGCGATAAATGGGTCGATTTAGCCAAAATAAGAGGTGCCCCAGTAACACCACGCGCTTTTTTCACGGTAAACGATGGTACATGGAAAAGTGAAACCTATAGAGTGATAGAGAGTTAGTAGGCACACCTAGGCCTGTCGTTGAACGTTTCGAAATCTAACGATAAATGGGTCAAATAAGCCAAATTAAGAGGTGCCCCAGTAACACCACGAGTTTTTTTCACGGTAAACGATGGTACATTGAAAATTGAAACCTATGGAGTGGTAAGGAGTTAGTAGGTCCACCAAGGCATGTCGTTGAAAGTTTCGAAATCTGGCGATAAATGGGTCGATTTAGCAAAAATAAGAGGTGCCTTAGTAACACCACGGGCTTTTTCACGGTAAACGATGGTACATTGAAAAGTGAAACCTATGGAGTGATAGAGAGTTAGTGGGCCCACCTAGGCCTGTCATTGAAAGTTTCGAAATCTGACGATAAATGGGTCGAATAAGCCTTATAACGAGGTGCCTCAGCACGGCTGTTTATTCTCACTATAAATCGGCCCTTTTAGTTTTTTGGAGTCACCTCAGATGCCTATAATTCTTCCACCCCTTTTTTATGCATGTTTTCGGCTGTTTATGCATGAAATCGTGTCAAAATTCAGATTTTGCGCCGTCTTTACACTGTATTTTGAAATGGCTGCCACATTGGGTTTTGAATGAAATTTACATATGATAAAATTTAAAATAAGCTGATTCTAATAGTGGTAGTCATATATCCCCTCCATCTTAATTTATTGACAAACCATGGCCGTAAACATAAGGCGTATTTCGTAAAAATCACACTTTCTATTGTATAAAACACATTAATTCTTATGGAATCGCTTTAGCAAATGGTAATTTAAAGTTGCATTTTGCTTTGGTTTTACTATTCTTAAAAGTTGCATTTTGCTTTGGTTTTACTATTCTTAATGTCGACTTGGCCGCATATAATCGGCTTAATATCATAGCATAACACCAACATAAAAAACGTATATTTGTTTGAACTCACCATACAGACATCTTATTGAACGAATTGCAATTAATTTGTTCGCATTGATCATTTTGTCTTACGTAGTTTTATGACTAGAAAGAAAAACTTATAAAATGCACTTTTATATTGGTATGGAAATTTAAATAGGCATTTTCTAATAATGAAAAAAAAACAATTTCACAATTTTATGATAAGATTTAAGAGACAATTCAAATAAAATAAAATAGTTCTTGAAAACAATGATAAAATGAATTTAAATCACAATTTAGGCACAAAATGTACTCTCCATGAGATTAAATGATATTTTTTTAGCCAAAACATTTAAAATCATAAGTATTCCGAATAAACCTACATAATCATTGACGAGTTTTGAAAAACACAATGCAGTTACTGTGTTAAATAGCTAAGAGTTTTATCTGGTAATATATCGAATTTAGTATCATGATAAAGTCGAATAAATGCTGAATCCAACAATATAAAAATTATTCATATTTCTCCCCATATACTATTATCAAAGTTAAATTGAAATATTGGTAAAATCTGAATTTTGATAAGTTAATTATGCCAAATGTGTGTCATTTTCTAGGCTGCCTTTCATGCATTAATCGAGATGGAGGGGGTTAGTGATATATATAGATACTATAAGAAGCTATTGAATATATCATTGCAAAACGAAATTTAAAAACCAATGTGGCAACATGTTTTAAAATGCGTGTAAAGTTGGCAAAATTTTCGAAAAATACACGCTTTTATAGCATAACTCTGCAGATAACAAGCTTAAGTAAATAAAGACTCCGGACCAAATGGGGTTGTGCTGAACAATAGACTGTTAATAGGTCCACCTAGGCCTGGCGTTGAACGTTTCGAAATCTGGCCAAAAATGGGTCGATTAAGCCTAATTACGAGGTGCCTCAGTAGCACCACGGGGTTTTTCATGCTTAATGATGTTACATTGAACATTTTGATTGGTAAAGGTGGTTTGGTTAAGCCATATTGAATGGTGCCCCGGTAGCACCATCAAAATCAGCAGACATAACGGACCTCAGTAACACCGAATTCTCTGTCGGTCGCCATGGTGTTACTGGGGCACTTCACGACGGTGACCCTGACTCAGACCGCACGCATAACACTCCACGCCCGCACGTGATTATAACTCCACGCTTAAATTAATTTTGCCTACGCTCGCACGCCTGCACGCCCGCACGCTTATGGGTGTGTATATAAAGAATGCAAGGCATAATAATTAATCATTATGCTATATGCCTCGATTATCACTTGTGCGGCTACCAAACCAATACCTCCATTACCTATTTAATTCCCATATTAAGATTAAATTGATATCCTTATCTAATATCGAAGTATCTTTTTAGTTACCTTTACTCTAGTAAATAAACATATATTTTGTGTAAATAATAAATTGTTAATGCGTAATATTCTCATTATAATTGCAGCAACCCTAATATTGAATATAATTGTAAAAACATTTAAATCGGTCTATCCGTTAAGTTTAATCTGCTAAAGAAATTGAAAAAGAACATCTATAAGTGAAAAGTATTTTAAATTTAAGAAACACTTAAAGCATTCTTAATGATTAGTGCATGGGGATGGACGAATAACTAGGTGTTTAAAAAATATAGTTAATTAAGTATTAAATTAAGTAAAAATTATAGTTGATTAATATAATTAAGAATGAATTATTAATATATGTGATATACAATTATTTATCAAATTGATACATATGATCATGTTTGTTTATCCACACCCGCACGCTCGCAAGTCCGCACGCCTGCACGCCCGCACGCACGCACGTTTAAAACACTCCACGCTTTAATCGAATGGACATTGTGCGATTTGGCCGATATTCATACCCCAAATATGAAAATTTCTAAAATATATAAATCCGTATATTTGTGTTTGTATTTTGAAACACTATTATATCAGTGCTAACCCAGTGAAATATCTAGCCGCTTGATCACTTGTTTTATATAGAAAAGTTATTACTTATATACCCACCCAAGGAGCAGTTGATTTTTTCACCATGTGGTATATTCCGATATTCATTAGTTCATTGTAACTATCAATATTGTCATTTTTCAACTTTTGACGCAATATATAGTATTAAATCATAATTCATCATGATAGATTTGATTTTGGGACGTTTCGAAAAAAAATATACTGCATTTTGTTGCGAAATTCATTAGTTCAGTAGTCTAATTTATTGCTCAAAAATGGTAGGAATAGTTCAATTTTGGTCAAGGCCGCATTCGACCCCCAAACTAATTTTCGCATATATGTTTTATCCTTATATTATGTTTTATATATGTAAAATATGTAAAATTCGAATGCGGCCTTGACCAAACTTCGATTTTTATCGCGTGAAATACACTTTCTTAAATTGGATAAATTTGAACTATGTTTGCAAAAATACTCTGCTACCAGATATTGTATCGGCTTACTCACTTGAATTTTATTGTAAATATACTATTGACTCAGCTCTAATTGAAATGCTAAGTAATGTTGATAATACTTTTCTTGAAACCAGTTCTTTATAATTATTTTACGAACAACCCCAAAAATCCAAATGAAATTCATTCGAGTGTTTAAAGGGCGTGTTATTTGGAAAGCATGTAGAATAGAAAAATTGTTATCAATGCTTTACTTAGTAAGCTTTCAAAATATATGAAATATTTAAGAAATTCCACAATTTATTTTTGAATGCCCGATTATTAGCTGCGGGGTCTTGTTCCTTATATAAGTCGCACATAGTCCTTTGAAAACGCCAAATTCCTATCGTGCGCACGCCCGCACGCCCGTACGATACCAAGTTATAAAGCGCGTTTACTGTATGTAAATTTCTTTAATCGTTCATTTATTAATCACGATGTTCCATCGAGCTTTCCCATAGAATTGAATAAGCACCATTTCCATTTTGGAATTCTTTAACGTTGTTGAGCAGATGTGATCAAATTTATGGTTATGATTAATTCTTAATGGGGTCATACATTGAAAAGCATAGAAAATTGAAAAAAAAACTGTTATCACCACATGTCGACTGCTATAAGTTATACAATAAAACATAATACTTTTATACATATTATATTGTTCGATAGTGTTTGTAATCAATAGTCAAAGCCTTTCATAATGCGTGTATATCCTTAATTGTCCGCTATATAAAAGTCAGAACTCCCTATAGTCACGTAATTTTTAACGCAATCTTCCATAAAAAAAGAAAATAAAATATGATTTAGATAAATTGATAGTAAGAGTATATTTCAAATGAATTTTGTAACTTTTTTTACGGATTTTTATCGTATTCTTCAATCTCTAAAAGACTTATGCAAATACTAAGATTACCCACTCGGCAAACAATTTCCTAAGGACGTCCTTTTCACGTAGTTTTACGTCCCGACGCCCGCGACATAAATAGGACGTCGCTGCGATGTAAAATATGAGACGTCCCATCATTGCCTTTAAATGATGTGATAAGGAAGTATTTTTCGTGACATGACATATTAGCACGTCCAGAGTACGTCAATTGTCAGACGTTGTAAACACGTGCTATTACTGTCGTCCTAATGACGTTGCAAACTTGACGTCCCATTGACGTGCTAATATGACGTTAAAAGGACAATATATTTTGGCCTGGACGTAATCTGACGTCTTAAGGACTTCATTAAAAAGACGAACTTACCGAAAACACTTATTGGTTAAGAGCATTGCAAATACCCTTCCAAAAATTGAAAATTTCGATTTTTGACCACATATAGTATGAAATATTTTTAATTTCACAAAGGAATATGATAGTCCAGATGAATATCTATTATATTCCTCAAAAATGTATATTTATGATAATTATTTATAACACGATTGTTATATTTATGTAAAAAGATCCGTGCAATAAACATTACGTCCGTTAAAAGGCCGTCCTCTAATGGTCCTATCACTGACCAGTTTAGGACGTCGTATTTATAGTATTTGCGGACGCTTTTACGTACGTCCTTTGGATGTCAGATATGGATGGCGATGCGACGTCCAAAAGTTTACGTCCGGCAAACTTTCATACAGGCAAAGTATATGTATGAAATAGGACGTCATGTTAAGACGTCGAGGGGACATGATAAGGGCGTAGCTTTGCCGAGTGGTTATTTGTCCTCATTGCTTTGTCGTAACATGGCAAGTATTTTGTGCAAGAAGTCAAGAAATGAGACTTACATGTCTGGGCCAAATGGTCATCACATTTTTTAACGAATATTGTCATTAATATCTTTTTCTCTACATTTAAAAAAAATTTTTAAACCAAACAAGTTTTCATAACTACGAAATCAATCAACTTTACATCAACTATGCAACAAAGAAAGTGTTCAGTTTTACTCAGTCATGCGTAAAGCGTCACCATACGTAACCGGCTCTATCAACGTTTTTTGCTCGAGTGGTAGCTCAAGACTTAGTGGTAGCTCGACTGGTTTCTCCTTCCTACGTTACAATGATTCTCATTTTTGGGGTGTTGGTATGCTTTTAATGCATTCAAGGTGTTTTTTTACATTGAAACACATGTATTTCAAAACTTCCCGTCTTTCTAATATCGAATAAAAATGCAGGATCGAGTATCGCTCCAATAAGAGGTCGTGTCTATCAAGGCCAAAAACAAAAAGATAACGCTCTTTACTTCTCTCATTGTGGTTCTCTTTCTCTGTATTTGTTTTCTAAGTCTCCGACAGACCTTTAACGATTGAAAATGATGGAAACAAAGATACGAGATAACAGCCAAATAACCACGAAAATCAAAATTCGGCCCGGTTACGTTTGGTTACACTTTACACATGATTGTGTAATACTAGACATTTCATTGTTTGCATAATCAATAAAAGATTGATTTATCTCTTATTCATAAATATAAGTTTGGTTGCATCGGAGAAACAATTTTTCAAAAACAATATTCCTTAGGAGTTGTGAGCACTGTATATAGGATATGCCAAATGGTAATAAATATAGGGGAAAAGCTATGAGGGTACATCGCCAAATGGTAATAAATATAGTGTGTGTAATCACACACTTCGTGCATCCTTGATGGTGATAATATATGCAAATACCTCTGAGGAACAGGTTTTGCTGAAGATATATTTTTAATTCATGTAAAACATTTTGACTGAACGTAAAATAGGCGACGGAATTTCAAGTTCTAAATACTTATCTAATTCCCGAAATATATCGATGTTGATTAGGCATCTGATATCGAATATTGTGCAATATTGAAGTTCACATGGTTCTATGTCAGATGACAATTTTATGTGACGAAAATACATCAAATATATGCCAATTCTAGGTCTCTCGCAAAAATCCTCACGATAAGTTCTTGTCTCTGTTCTCACATGACTTGGTTTGTGCATATAATTTCAATTTCACTCAAGCTCTCGCTCTCACTTTATCTCTGGCATTCTCCTCAGATGGCAACAGCGCCTGAAAGCATTCGAAATGTTGACCGTGAGGTTAATGCTACTTATAAGCTTGGCAGGACGTACCACGAACGAGGAAGTGTTTCGTATCGCGTATACCAAATGATCGCTGTTTGATACTGTAAAGAAGAGAAAGATGTCATATTTGTGGGCATATCATGAAGCATTATTGCTTGCAAAGATATCTGCTGAAGGGCATGATCGAGGGCAAGCGCGGAAGAGGGAGACCAAGAAGGCAATGGAGTGACAACATCGCCCGATGGACGGATCTCACCTTTGAGAAGGCCAAGCGTACTGTCGTAGACCGAAAAAAAATATGGAGGTGCGTGGTCGACAACGTCAATCGACACGTCATCAAGTAAAGGAAGGGCAAGTGTTGCCAAGTAATAACAATGGGCAAATTTTCAACTCGTAGACAAACCGACTCGAAGACAAAATGTTGTACTCGTAGACAATCTAAGTCAACTCGTTAACACCAACAGGTCGAAATATTAAGTTTTGTCTACCAGTTGACTTCTATCGGTCGGAATTTTAGAATAAAGTCCAGCTAGTAAGCAAAGTATTTAATGTATACAAAAATGGTAACCTCTCTAATAATTTTCTCTAAATATCGTTCCTGGAAAGATAACTAGACGTTTAATAGACATGACAATAAGATCCATTGAACATTATTCACACATCTAATGGCGTTTGATCGATGGACTTTTATTTTATTATTGACCTTCACCTACACACTATGGGCTGTTCAAATCAATTAAGGGTCTTGACACATGCAGGCAACGAGGATAAAATCCTAAGTTGTTCTAATTTTCTTAACAGGATTAAGTCGGAATAAACTGGGATATAAAAAAAACATACGGGAACAATAATCGATGTCGTTCCTTCATATTTTAAAAGCTTAATGTCTTCATAAGAGTGCTAAATATGAATCTATTCATATTACATTTTGCTTGATTGACAAGGTAATTTCTTTGTATTCCTCTTTCTGCCTTTAAATTCAAAAGATTCATAGACCTCGACAATAGTTATTTCTGATCTAATGATTAAGGTTTTCACAAATTTTCTCAATTTTAAGCACTCTTCAATAGTTAACAAAATCTTAACATCTAGAAAACTGAGGTAGAATTTCAAGAGAAACAGTCATGTCACCGCACTGTTACCAAGAAAAAGAGAGAAGCGACACTAATCATGATCTATATTCTAGAATCTAGTCTATAGAGCGTTTATTTTTAACGGGGGATAATCACTGCAAACTTATAGCAATACATGAGTACATCTAGCCCAAATTGAATGCATTGTCGTATGACGAAATGCATGTAAATGAGTTTTGTCTCAAATGAAAATTTTAGTTAAAATATGTTCTGTGTTTTTTTTTATTTACAGAAATATATCAGCATGTATGCATGTTTGCACAATATATTACAATTTAAGATCGAAATAATTTTGAAGAAGTCATATTTACATTTTACTTCGTTTTGAAAACAAATGGTTCAAGAGACTTTTCCCTCTTTGTATGGATGCATGCGATTATAAGTATATAAAAACTCTCTAGAGTTAGACACCTTGTCCTTAAATCCTAAAAAAGCATGCCCTGTTTTATTTGTAGAAGTTTCTAGTGGAGACGTTTTGGACTATTCGGACGTGCGAACTGATTTCAGACAAAAGTTTATGACAACACCCATATTTCCCCTTTTGCAAACATTAAGCATCCTTTTTTTTCACATTTGGGTTTTGGATGTCAGATTATGTCTTCAATAATATAGTTGCATATATTTCTTATTCTGCTTGCAATATTCCAAAAACCGATTGCACTGTTTTTCCTTCCTTACATTTATATTGTAATATAATCAGCTACATGTTAAAGATCTTATTGTTCTTTGAATAAAATATGACATATGAACTTAACACTTTTGGTTGTTTTTAAATATTGCTCTTAAAGATGTCGAAGCTTTTTTGAGATATTGGAAATATTATCTTCAAGCACTGTATATAGGAACTTCTTTTTTATCTTGGCATCGGTCATGCAAGGCACAAAGGATACCAGAGGATTATAATTCACTAGATTATTTTCTTTTGTTTGGACTTAAACGATATCTTATACTAATTTCAACTTCATACAATTGAATAGAAGAGCTTGTTTGGCAGACAACGGTCTATCAAAATATTGATTGAACCGTTCCGTTAGGTGGTCACAGTACTTGCCCATTGTTTAAATCGAAAAATTGACCGACTCCTTTATATGGCTTAGTTTTTAGTACATTATAAAAATAATGGTATAGAGATATAAAAGAGCCGATAATCAAACAAATAGTTTCAAGTATGTACAAGTTTGTCAAATGCGATATTTGCGCAAAGGAGATTGTGCAGATAGTGTTAAGGAATTAAATGGGTTTTACATCGGAACGATTTAAGTAAGATATGAACAGACCTGCATTGCAATGAATTCAATTTAGGTTGCACGAATTAAGTCAACTGTGATATAACTTCCATTATCTTTTGGTGGGTACACCAATGACTGGGCATTAGTTAAAATTATCAGCGAACGGTCAACGACATATTATTCGACTAGGAACAACTAGTCATATTTGGTATTCAAACATTTACTTTCATCCTAAACTATATAATTTCAAACCTTCAAAATTGTAGGAACAATAGTTTGAAAACAAACTGCAAAGGTTGATAATCGAAACAGAGTAAAGAACAAAAAACTGTATGATGAATATATGCAAAATTGTACTGTCGGCAATAATTCAATATTAAATCAAATCATATTATTAATATTGTTTTCTTATCAATTATCATCAAATATGAAGAGTGATAACAGATATGAATACAGATGTAATAACAGATATGAATATATTTCTTTTGAGTTATGTTGTTGTGTCATATATATCAATGTTACCTCTTTTGCCTTATGGTCATCACACACTTTGTGCATATTTATTTAAATATCTGCATTTTTACTTATTCGATCTGCATTTGGAATTTATCGAAGCAAAACAAGTGACAAGATGGCAAGTAAACAAAACGAAAATCCACAAACAAACTCATATTCTCTCGATATGAGTGGAATGGATGACTATAAACCAGCAACATTCGATTCTCCTTCCCCACCCCCATACGAATCACAGTATGATAAATCAACACCTGGATATGGCCCGTCTGGAAACGAGTTTGAGTTTGTAACTTCCAAACAAGGTACGAGTATTTTACTATTTACTATTTACAGCGCTTGTTTGAATATTTTTGAATGCATCTGATTGATTTTTAGACATTTTATTGGTCAGGGCCGGATATATTCGATGTCCAATCGCACTTTTCATCACATAATTTTCATTATATGTATCAGGCGTTTGTTTAAAAGTTCGGTTGGGAATGACAGAAAGTAAACATGTGACCCTAAGTTGAAACACATTTTAATAAAATTTCAATATACTCCTTTATTAAGTTTACAATCGAATTGAACTTATTTGAGGCGAAAGCTATACCGATTTGTAATATATCATGTTAATGGTTATATTATTCAATGCTTGTGTACGCTTGTATTTTCTTTCTTTTTTTCTACTCGTAGATTCAGTGACAGTAGCAGCAATGTTACAATTCTTAAAGCTTGGATGAATATTTTTGAATGTATCTGATTGTTTTTCCAGACATGATTTCGGTTAGGACCGGATATGTTCCAACTTTTCATCAAATAATTTTGTTCAAAAGTTCGGTTGGGAATGACACAACGTACCATAAAGTTTCAGATTATTAAAGATAATATTCATGCATATTGTGTTAATATTGTCAAATATATATTTATTTTCATTCTAAGAAAAAAAAGTAAGTAACAGTATTCGATTAATCATTCATGTTTCAGACACCAGCCTTTCAGGTTCTATGAATACCCCGGAGCAACAAGATAGTTTTGAGGATTTCGGAGGGGGATCTGTGCGGCGGCGTGGAAAGACATCAGCTTACCTAGATAGTAAGGGCTTTGGTTGGCTAATGGAGGTCGACGATGATGATGAAGATGCACAGAAACCGTTACTGTAAGTATTAGTCTATAGCCTGGTAAATAATTATGTTTTATTAGGCCCCAACCCAAAAGTTGGGGGCCTTTAGAGTTGGGGTGTCCGCCCGTCTGTCTGTCATCGCTTTCTTGTACGGGCCAGAACTTTTGAACGGAAGGTCATAGAGACTTGGTTATAGGCTCAAATGAAAGGTCTTGGTCCGTGGATGTGCCTTTTGACCATTTCGGTCAAAAACACCC
>LQRL01100880.1:6105-31700 GCA_001703475.1 Hydroides elegans
AGGCCAAAAATGAGGCCAAAATTATTTGACTCATTATACCAGTTAAGGGGCTGGTTCTTTCAGCCCTTATTTAGAATATGTTTATTTTTTGTGTCGATATTTGACATAATATACACCGATAAAAATGGACACATTATATAAGCTATTAATTCGAAGGGTATGAATAAAGGACCCCTAAATATTGACATCTTAGCAATTAGCATCCTCCCGTCTTAATTGCGTGTAGAAGATTGCATCAAATACTCGGACAGAACCTGTAATTGTTTTGTTTGATTCCGTTGATTGATTTGATTGCTAGATTTATTGGCATATTCTCTAAGCCATACACTGACCATTTAATTATTCATTCGTTGAATATCGGTTCAATACATAATATGCTTTTGTGATAGTTTAAGATGAGGGGGTCAGAAATCGGCTGCGTCAAACATTCGGACATAATCACTTTATTAGATTGGTCATAATATACCTTTTTTCGTCTCTGGCGTAGATAAAAATATATTCATATAAAAGTCAAATGGACATCTCCCATGTTGTCAAATTTCAGAAGAAACAATTTAATTTTGGATTTTTGGTGACAAAAAGAAACTTGAAAAACGCTCAAAGTATGGCTAAATATTAATTTTGAATTCTATCGTACACGAGAATCTGCTAATTGAAAATCGAAATTTCGATAAATATACCATCAGAATAATTTGATTATTAAACCATACAAACATGATAAATAATCAAATCGTGTCCGATCATTTGATAATAATGTCTATGTGTATATTTTTCTCATATTTTTGTGCGCTTATATATATATATATATTCATTGTTTTTTTTTTTGATCATCAATAGCAAACTTCAATAGATTTATTATCTAAAAAGGATTAGATAGTACCATCTAAATATAGCCTGATGTTATTTTCGTGTTATAAATTTAACTTTTTTATCTTAGGCAATTGCACTTTTATCATGTTTATAAGTAGCTTGAAGAAAATAAATAATAAAGTCAATCAGCTAACTTTTTGAGTTTTTGCCGGAAACAAATCCGATTTACTAGTGTCCTAGAACTATATGCAAGTTTGAAAAAGCTTACAGATTTCGAACATTGAATTTTGCATATCAAGTTAATTGCGATGACAATGTATGAATATTCTCAGTTGTGGTAAAACGGTCTCCGCCCAAAAGGTTTGCGCCCATAACGTTTCCGAATATATGACCCAAAAAGTGTCCACGCAAAATGTTTCCATCCAAGACGTTTCTACCCATAAAGTTTCCGAAATTGATACATGGCCCATAAGTTTCCGCCCCCCCCCCCCAAAAAAAAAAACTTATATGATGGACTTATTTATGGTTTTATTTCACAGAACTCAACCCACGATGGTTGACATTTATCTGATTCTGTAGTCGGTAACCTAAAATACCCAAATGCCAAATTCTGGAACCCTTAAGTTGCGAATATACCTGCATAAAAGGCATTGAATGTAATCCTTATCCAGAACATATTTTAAACTATGTTCTTCTTTCTTTTCCCCATAGAACTCAATCCAGGATGGCAGTACTCCGAGTGATATTAGTTATAAGCTCTGTGGCCTGCGTTTACAGCAGGAGCTCGAGCTTCTATGCTCATATGGTAAGTGAATACATGCACCAAAACAATGAATTAATTTTAAAACAACGCCCAATTTAAAGCAGAAAATGATCTGTCTAGAAAAATAAGTTTAAATGGTATTTTAAAATAAAATACTTAAATGCCTATTTCACTGCAAAAGTTGAGGTGCTATTGCAAGCTTTTCCAGGAGGATAAAAACATTACTCGCTTTCAAATTAAATTTAGCAAATATTGTAGTTTTAATTTAAAAAAAAAACATTTTAGAATCTATTTTCCCTCTTAGATGAAGAGAAGTGTCTGTGCTGGAACATGCGAGTCCCTCTGTATCAACAATGAGTGCATTATCCGTGAAAACTGGGAGTCGTGTGAGAACGATGACCAATGTCCTGGGACCCAACGCTGCATAAAGAACACATGTCAAATTCCAGGTTGGTGTCCTTCCAAATTTCATAATAATAATAACTGAAGGCTTAAGCTATCCAATATTTTTATCATAATAAATTATTTAAATATTTGACATTTTTAGACGCAGTTCGGGTACATGTCTAATGAGCCGTATAATGTTTTGATCAAAGGTTTGAATGCGATTTGGGCCATTTTGGTTTCATTTCTATATTGAGTCCTTGTCATCTTAAGGTTATTGATCAATTCGTTAGAATATATGGAATGATAAAACAAACATAAAAATAAGAGAATTCTTAAGACTAACTTTTTTTTTAAGTGAACCTTTATCGTGGTATTTGGAAGTCGACCTATATAGTTTAAATCAATACTATTTCAAGGTTCTGCTGGATTCTCAAAAAAGCATGCATTTTCCATTTCAGATAACAGTAATTGTGACGACGACACACATTGTCTTAATGGATTCATCTGCGTCCAAGGAACTTGTGAAGCCAAGCTGGGAGACAAATGCAATTCAAAGGCTGACTGTTTCGTCCCTAATCATGTAAGTTGAATAAATCATTTTAATTTGTATATATATATTTTTTGTCTTTGATGTTTGTTTAATTTACTTTCATATTATTGGATTATAACCTTTAAAAAATTAATCGTTGGTTGGATATCGATAAATATGTCAACAAATCCCAACCAGAATTAAACTACCAATATCATTATCTAATGCAGTATATTAAATGATTAATTAAACTATGCCCTTATCTATACATTTTAATCATCTTAAGTTGAACTCGTGTCATTGCCTCTAAAACAACTTTATTTGTTTTTATGTTTTTCTTTTCTCTTTCATTTCAGGATTGCATTCAGAACACATGCAAAGTGCGATCCCCTGGCGAATGCGTTAGCGACAGTCACTGCAATCCATCCCAGATTTGCGTCCAGGGCATCTGCGTCCAAAACGACGCCACAAAATGTGCGTCAAACGCCCATTGCACAAACCCTATACACGGCACAGTGTGTGTAAACGGGGATTGCAAGCCGAACGTCGAGTTTTGCAATGAGGATAGTCCGTGCCTGGAGGGAGTGCTGTGCATTGGGAATCAGTGTGTTCCGAGACAGGATGGGATCAAGTGTCTGGATGCGGCGATGCATTGTCCGACGATATGTGCTGGAACAAGGTAAGAATTTGTTTTTAAAAAGTACAGATAGGTTCGTGTAAAATAGTGTTTCACATAGTTGTAGTTCATAGTTGTTTCCCCTTAATGTACATGTATGTGTTTTATTAAATTAAAAAACAAGTTCTAATTGGGATTTATGTTGGGTATTCAGCGTATATTAACACACCAATTTATATTTCTGCTAATGCAAATAGCGCATTTTTTTACCTACATTAGTGCGCCTTTATTTTTCGTGAAAGCTGCCTAATTCATTATTATTTTACATCCAATAGGTGGAAACTAGATAACCGTTCCAATATATTCGTATTTCTTAGCGACAAAAGGATAATTAATATTGTGTAAAATTTTGCATTCTGCTAGTCATTTTGCATATTAATTGATCTATTTAAAAAAATAATTTTAATGATCTTTAATAGGTGCGAACTCAAAGATGGTTCCAACTGCTTCACAAACGAAGATTGCCCCGGAAGTTCGTGTGGAGTCGACAACCAATGCATTGAGGTCCCATCGAATTGCAATCCAGGGGGCTGCCCAACGGGAGAGATTTGCTATGACAACGATTGTGTGGCTCTCGTGGGAAATCACTGTGAGATCAAAGACCATTGCTCAGAGGGAAAGAACTGCGTGGATAGTAAGTTATATTATTTTGGTATTCAAGAAGGTTAATCTGAATTGCATTTCATATCAAATGGGATATTAAGGCATAGATAAATGAATGCGTGGCGCTAGTGGAAAATAATTGTCTGAATGATGATCATTGCTGAGTGACCAGTGAGTAGCTATAAATTATTTGACCCCCTCGCCCTTTGACTCCGTTGAATTGTAATTCATGTCAAATCTGAGATATTTGCTATGCCAGCGATTATGTGGCGCTCGTGAGAAATCACTGTTTGGTCGATTGACATTGCTCAAAAGGAAAGAACTGTGTTGACCTTAAGTAGCTAGCTATATAGTTGATCCCCTTATCCCCATTGAATTGCAATTCAGAGGGAAAGAACTGTGTAGACCGTGTGTTTCAAGATCCCATTGAATTACAATTCATTCAACTCCCGTTTCCAATTTGTGTCAAACGAGAAAGAAATGTGTGGACCGTGAGTAAATTTGACCCCCTTGCCCGTCAATTGCAATTCATGTCAAACCAGAAACTTCGGGACAGCCGTGAGAGGTTTTTTATTTTATACCCCCTTTTTACCCCATTTAATTGCAATTCATGTCAAACGGAAGAGTTTTGGAAAAACGTGAGTGGCTATATATTTTAGGCCCCTTTTTGACCACGTTGAATTGCAATTCATGTCAAACGTCAATATAAACATATATATTTGACCCATTTCCTGTTGAATTGCAATTCGTACCGAACGTTAATAAAAACGTATATATTTGACCCACTAGACCCCGTTGAATTGCAATTCATAAAGAACTGGAAAGTATGTTACAACAAGCACTGCAGGCCAAAAACCGACTCGATAATTTTGAAGTGAGGTACAATTTAAGCAAAAATGATGTAGCATGATTCACAAGCACCTTTTATTTTAATGATCCAAGTATGTTGGAACCATTTGTCCATCAAGATAACTATGCACTTATGCAAGTCACACTATGTTTTATCATAGACTCTTGTGTTTTCTTTGACCTGACAAAAGAATATGAAAAAAATACCAGTATATAACCGCTTGTCGCGCCTTGTCTCTTTCCGTGTGAACAGACCCTTAAACAGCAACAGCAAAACCCTCATCATAATAAATTCAATACATTTACATAACAGGTTCCTGCAAGTTGCTTGATTTGGGACTTGGTGGCTGTCTCTCATCAGAAAGGGTGTTCAATGTATTTTCCCTTGTTTTCTGTCATAGAAATGTAAAAACCCTCATTTTTCACTCTTAAACTCAAATGCAAACACAACAAAAGAACGATTCCGGGGCCCCTAGGATGAAGCATATTTCTATTTCTTATTTTCTAGTCATTTTAAATGTTTTATTTTTATTATTTCATCCTTACTGATTCCTGTGTGACCCTTAATCTGTTCGGCGGTAACTGCCTCTCGGATTCCCACTGCCTGAACATCCCGAACGACTTTGCAACACCAGTATCCAGTATATTGTCCCTCATTTGCCCTTATATTTCTTATTTTCTAGTAATTTTTAATGAGTTCTGTTATCTTTACAGGTTCCTGCGTGACCCTTAATCTGTTCGGCGGCGACTGCCTCTCCGACCTAGACTGCCTGAACGACTCTGACCCTGAAACACTCTATTGCAACATAGAGGATGCCACGTGCGTTGAATGTCTAAACGATGGGCATTGTTTCGGTGCTCAAACATGTATTGACAACGATTGTTTCCCTTAGATACACGAAAATTGCAAACAATAATAACATTAAATCGGTCTAATAGTTATACTGTTATAGACTTCTTATCGTATTCGCTTTTGATTTCAACTTCAAGTTGTCGGTTTGCAAAATAACCGAAATCTATGTATACTGATAATGACTGTGTCCTTAAAATGCAACGGAAACACCAATCGTTATTCTTCTTTTTACTTTTAAGAATTCTTTTAATCGTACTCGTTTTTTTTTTTTTTTATATGTGATTTAAATATTGACTGTTGAAAATGGATTCTAATAAATATTTGTCATATTTGTTTCGTTCTTTCGTTCAATGAGACATTTACATGTGAATTTATTATTGTTATTATTGTAACTATTACTATGTTTTTGGAAATGTATTTCGGATTATCTTTTCTTTTACAAAGCAAAGCGTTTGTGAGGTACATCTCATGTAATGTTTTTTTTAAGGATCTAATCATAATTCAGCTTGCATAATATTTGAGCTTCGCCTGTATCTGTTTTCGTATTTATACTTTATCTTAATGAATCTCGTTGATACTTTTGTTTAATTTTTAATCATATATATTTGATTAAGAGTTTCTTTGCTGAAAGTTATACTTGAATATAAATATATATTGAAATGCATGGTGTCTTTTTTGAATGAAGCATAACAATAAAATGAGAAATAAAGCGTCAATATATAAACTCTGTGTTTTTACCCTCTTAATTATAAATAAACGTTATTGCACAACAAAATTTGCATTAAATACGAATAGGGAGAATCCAGGTCAAACAGTCCCCGGACATAAAGTCCCCAATTTGGGCAACATAGGACATAAAGTCCTCGGCCATAAAGTCCCCGGACATAAAGTCCCCGGACATAAAGTCACCAAAAATGCAACATAGGACATAAAGTCCCCGGACATAAAGTCCCAACAAATCTCACTCTAGATTTTTTAAGATAACGAATAACGTTAATATCAGATTTCGAAATCGCAAAAAAAAAAAAACGCTTTTATGTTTATTTACAATAATTATCACAACAACATAATCACATGTCTACTAATCTTTTCGGTTGTAATAGGTTATCTTTTCTCTACAGTTTCAGCTGCTTAATGATACAAATTATATAAACTGCATTCTTAACATTTAAATATCATTTTAGGGTTTCAACAGGACCAATTTTACTCAATCTATATCACATGAAACTAGTGATATAAATAGAATGATCGAAACTACTGGTTAACAACATTCCGAAAAACGGATTAATAAGCAAGACCTTAACATATTCAACCTTTAAAACTAATTGAATGGTTAATGATGGTCATTGATAGTAAAGAGAGGTGACTCTGATTGATAAACACTGCTTTAATTTTGTAAAAAGTATAATAAAAAATAATTGTATTATAATAAAAATGACTTTATGTCCGGGAACTTTATGTCCTATGTTGCATTTTTTGGTGACTTTTCGTCCTGGGACTTTATGTCCGGGGACTTTATGTCCTATGTTGCCCAAATTGGGGACTTTTTGTCCGGGGACTTTATGTCCAGGGACTTTTTGACCGGATACCATTAAAGACTTCCTATCTTCAAATGGACTTTTATGAACGTTTTCCTGACGTACATTTCGTAATGAACGTAGACGCAATGTTGTTACTATCCCACAAGAGAAGCCCACACTTCGTCCGTTAAATAAACATCCGTTGATGTAATGTCGCTTCTTTGGAAATAAGACATCGCGATAACGATAGGAATATTTCCAATATCATAAACTAGATCTCGTATGAGTAAGTAATCCATAAACATTGCATAAAACCATCTTACTTTGGTGCTTACGAAATGCAATTGTGAAGAAGAGTATTCTCTGCTATAATAACGAAAACTCATACACGAATTAGAAGTACAACATACATTTATTCGCTATATTAACACAAATTCGAAACCGGGGTATGTGACATAACAGCTGTATTCAATCCGATTTGAGTTATGCAATTATGTAGCAAATTGATTTAAAGACAACAAATCGCACGAATAATGACAATAAATCACACGAATAATTAAAACACTTTACATTTATCTGATAGTTTTATATTATTCAATTATTTTATTTAACACATATTCGAAACCGGGTATGTGACATTAACAGCTGCTGAATTAAATCCGATTACAGAGCCGATTTCACGTAGTCAAGGGCCTTCTCGAAAATGGCGCGAATATTCTTGACAACCGTTGATAAGGCGGTGTATGGCTTCGAAATGTCGTCTGCGGGTTCTGGTAAAACGAAAAGAACAAAGTCATGTTATACATGTTGCTTGTAGAAAATGTTTGACAGATTCATGGATTTAAATTGAAGTCTCTAGCCATGAGCTTTGGATCCATAGAATCTCTTATGCAATATAAAAAAATGATTGTGGTTCGATCCAAAATCTAATATATATTTGCAGATTGACATTTAGATCGAACGCGGCGAACCCTTTCCCATCTGACCATGATATGCCATCACCAGTCCAAATCTTTCATACTGCAAATTGGTGCCAGATTTCTTTCGTGACTCCAGAAACAAAAGGAACAACAAAAGGAACAGAAGAAAAAACTAATTTTACCTTGACCCTCAGCCCATTCCTCTTCACAATAAATCGTCTCATCATACGAATAATAGGCATTGCCACAAATGAACTCCGCTCTGCAAGTCCCGTTACACGTGGGAATGGAGTCGTAGCGAGTCTTGAAGTTGAAATAGTAGCGATCAAAGAGTTCGTCGTTTGTCTTCATTCTGTGCAAAGGAAATTGATAAGCAGGAGTGATACAGTTATGTTTGTGGTATTCATTTATTTCTGTAAGTTCTAGCATACGGAACAAAAAGGAATTCAACTAAAAACCAAGCACAAATGATGGGATATCACTACAAATCCTTCCTTCTTTAGGATATATTATCGATATGACATTTTTTTTTGACAAGCCTGTATTAAGTTCCGAAAGTTCTGCGATCTTTTTTTTTCGTTTTTTTTTTCGTTATTTTATCTTCAACCTTAAATTCACTTAAAAATTATGATAAATCAAATATTGTCCCCGTTTTTCTAGCAATTTTCGGGACTTGCTGAATCAACATGAAACCCAATAAAATGTATAAATAAAAAAAGATACATACTTCTCATTGAATTCTTGCCATGACGCAGGGGACATGTCGTCCAGTTCATAATGTTCCACTGCAGAGTACACGAAGTCGATGACAGGGGGATCGGAGGAAGCTGGAATATTTTGAATTATAAGCATGTACAATACGGAATGAATCAACAAATAATATTTCGAAACATGGTTTTTATCAAGCAATTGTTAATTAATATTTACAATTATGATATATTGCTTTGCCAACACTTGTACATTGTTAAGTGCCAATAAAGTTTATCATTTGGTGTTATTGTTATAATGATTGAAATCGTATTTCGGTGCGATAAAAATATTTATAATTTATAGTGCAGTCCTTGTATTTAATCTTCATCTACCCTACCTGACGCCTCCCTTAGGTTAAACCCATATTGCTCATAATCGATAGGTTCGAACGTCACTGGATCCAAATAGAACAGCCTCATAGATGGATTGTGGTTGGTTTTGGTTGTCACGGATGGGTTGATCAGGGTTGCGCCAACGGTCGAGCCGGTTGCAGGATCGTTGTGCTTAATGATATGATATATTAATACTAATGTTGAGTTTTTAATGCACACAAATATATATTTTTTATGATGATTATGAAGTCATACAGTTGAGGAAAATGTGGAAATTTATTAATAAGGGAAGATGGATGTAACTACCGATAGAGCAGTCAGAGGTCAACCAATTTCTCTTCCCGATGGTTGATGACATGTTTTAAGTTAGTATCTTCATTACAAGTTTGAGTTATTCCACTCTATCTAAAACAGCGTACTCAAAAGAACCAAACGAGGTTTGTATATGAATAGACTTCCAAATCTATATAATTGTATTCGAATCAAAGTATTTTTGTCTGTTGTCATTATTTTTGTGCGTCGGCAAAGGGCTTCGGGGTGATTTCTTACCACTTTGAAATGGTCATTGTGCGTGTGTCCAGCTATATGCAGAACAATGATGTCGCTGTAGTTCGAAATCAATTCTTCAAATTCCCGCGTTTGCAAGATGATAGCTTCTTGCTGGCCCGGTGGATGGTGGCCTAGGAGGAGAACCTATTTGTGAAATATGAAAATTCAAATGAACATATGAACATTTAAGCATACATAAATGCATTATCATGGCATGTTTTTTGTAGGAAGGACTGGTAGGATGATTACATGTATATAAATATACAAATAGGCAATATTATTACATGTTTTTTTTTGTATTAAGAATTGGTAGGATAAGAACCAGCTTATAGTATTGTTCGTTTTTTATTCAACTATAATATCGTGTTTTAAACTGATATGATCCATTTTTTTCTACCACGTCAGCGTTTTGAAAAATAAATATTTTTTTTTTCATCCCAAATAAAAAAGGAAATACATTATCTTTAATCATTTTCCAGAAAACACATAACTTTTCAACCACATGCTATCATTCGATGCATTTAAGATATCTGTTTCTCACTTTTATATCCTTATCAAAGTTCAATTATCAAATGTGTTTATGTACCTTTTCTTCATTCGCTCGAGCGAGTTCAAAAGCGTCCTTCATGAATGTCTTCATGCTTTCAAGTTCCTCGCTGTCCTCATTTAAGGTGTTGTAGAAATTGAATGCGTACCTTGTGAATTAAAGCAAAATATATAGACATAAATGTTTTATAACAAAATATAACAAATTACCCTGACCAGGTTTAGGCCAAGAGTCAATTTGTTGGAAAAGATTTAATCGCTAAGTCGTTTCTTTGACTTTTTAAACCTGTAAACTACAATTTAACACAAACGAGATCAACTTAAAAGGTAGACTACACATAGATTCCCCAGCCTAGACATAGAATCAAAAGGATCAATACAGTGAACAAAGTGTGAACGTTCATAGAAGTAGTTCAATTATTAAAAGAGGAACAAAGATGCAGGGGGAACACACGATCCAATTAAGAAACCAAACTATCAAACAATTTTAAACTTAACATTTAAATTACATTTACGGTATCCTCTCCCCGAACCTAACCCATAACAATTTAAAGTTCAAGTCTTATTTTGGAGACGTTTGAGACGTTTCCATGGCTATATTAATTTGATTTTGTTTTTGTACCAGTAATTGCTGTTGAAGGAAATCAGTCGCAGACCCGGCTGGATGGCAAGAGTATAGAAACCTCCCGCTCGCATCGTTTCTTGTTGCTCTTCTGTGAATCCAGCCAACTCGGTCCAACCCTCGGCAAACTCGTCCAACATATCCTAAAGGTGTAGACACGTAGGATGAAACAACCATTTTGAACCACTTTTTGACGTATCGCAAGGGAACAACAAGGAAACAACAATTCATTGGATTCTAATTTTGATGCAATTGCTTTTATGCAACTACATTTTAAAGTGTGGTGTTTATTATAAAGTAACATTGGCGTTTCCTTACAATTAGAAGACAATCGTATGGTTTTATTGTCATAAATTGTCGAGGTTTGAATATGCTTGCATCGATAATTGATATCAAATTAACGGTAAATCATCAATAAATGGAAGATATTTTACTCAGAATACGTGAAATACGTGAAATAGTAACTCTTATGTATATGGTTGTTTCATCACTGTTTCCACGTCAAAAGGGAAACAACATGGGAAACAACCATTAAAAATGGTTGTTTCATTATAGGTGTCTACACTTTAAGGCCGCGTCAACGCAAATAAAAAAAAATCGTTAAAATAGCTCGAAACCAGAAATCTCGAAAGCCACATTTGTATAAAACATAGCAATTAATCCCTTCTTTTCACGCAAGATTTACGACCTTTTTTGCGTGAACGAGCCTTTAGAAACGATGTTAGTTCCACTTTACAATAGATTTATTTATAAAGTAATTGTACATATTCTCAGATATTAAAATATCGACATCATCAGAAACGTTTCCGCACTGCAAATACAGATTTTAAGTTCATTGAAGACTAGATTCTATAAATACAGATTGGGAAATTAGGTGGAAAGAAGAATCATTTAATTGGGGATGTCTTAAATAAAAAGCCAAAAACTGCATTCTATATGTATTTCTATGTAAATCTTACCTGGGTGTATGGCTGCAGAAATTCCTTGGAAAACAGGTTTGTAGGGAACATCTCTGTAAAAAAAAAACATATTTGTTTAAGTATCGTTATCTATTGATTGTTATTAAACACCTATGTGGGAATAAATAACGTTTATAATCCAAAAAATGACACTATTGTTTTATATTGAGTATATTTTTATAAAATCAAATTTAAAAAAAAACACATCTCCAAATTCTTGATTTCGTAATTATATTTTCTTTTATAAAAGCATGATTGAGCCTTTGAAATCATAGAAATACATAAAAAGAAAAAATAACATTATATTCCATACCATGATTTCCGATGTTGGGGTAGACTTTATAGTCTCCAAGAATCTGTTTTGATATTTCGATCAACACTTCTGTACAGTTGAGTTGCGAGTTGAAAGATTCATCCCACATTGTATGAGGAGGAGTATCGCCTATTGGTCGAATATATTAAAACATTAGATTTTAAATAAAAAATCATCTGAAAAATAATTATTTGTTCACATGAAAATGAATATTTAAACATTAGATGTTAAATGTCAAATCATCTGAAAAATAATTCTTTGTCCATGAAAGTGAATATTTAAACACTAGACTTTAAATGTAAAATCATCTCAAAAATAAGTTTTTAAACGATTCACATTAAGAAAATATATATTGATAACAACAATATAAATAAATAAAACAATATATACATAAAAAAATAATATACGACATTCAGTTTTGTTAAGAAAAGCTTTGCTTCAAGACTGTGTTTATCATGTTTTGACTGTATTACATCACTTGACTAGATTCTACGAAGGAAAGCTATGGAATACAGAAAAAAACAACCCGATCAAATTGCGCCTTTTTTTTTCAAACTAAGAATTCAAAGAAGAGAACTCGAATACACTATATAGTTTTGGACTTTGGATCAACTGATTCAAATTGACCGACACATAGACACTATATCCGTATTAACTACGTTACCCGAGTACACGACGAATGTTGGATTGAATTCGGCCGTTTTGTGGAAGAATAGTTCCATCGTCCTGATCGGAATATTGCACGTGTATTCACCATATAACCAAGCGTCTCCCTGAAATATAACATCGTCTTTCATATAACTACACGTGTATTTCTCAACATATAACCACTTATGTAAAATAACCATATATCTAGGACAGTATGACCACATATGTTGTGCAATCTCGCGTCTCCCTGCACATATAACCACATGAATAGGTATAACCCTGATTCTAAATTCAATATAACAACATATTTCAAATAACCCCCTGTCTCCCTGAATTTAAAAACAACATGTGTCACATAACCACGTTTGTATGGACAATATAACCACATATGTAACAAAAATGTCCTTACCTCACCATACATAGCCTGACAACAGACAGCCAAGCCACAGTCCGACGCATCGGATCCCTGAATGATGTAAAATATACAAGGAGAGTTAACATTGAAAACTTAATAAACCTATTAAGATATACCAGGATAAAGTAAAGATGATAAAATAAATAAATCAGCAATAAATGTGAATATTTATTGGAAGAATCTGATCCTGACAAAACATTTGAATAATTAACTGATATGTTAACTAACTAGAAAAATAAAAGAATCGGGCAGGTATTATGAGGAAACATAAAAACGATCTTTTCATTGTCTCTAACTTTAGTATAATAACCTCAAATATTCTACGCCAGTTATATTGAAAACCTTTACGGAGTAGGCTTTATATTCCTTTTCATACCTCGGCGTAGTCCAGCTCAAAATGAATATCCGACATCTGAACGAACGTGATCGCTTCTGCTTTTCGTTCTTTCAAAGATTTCTGGTTTTTGGATTTCCTGTTTTGTCCACGTGATTCTTTCCCGACATTTGATTGGTTATTGGCGGTTTCTTGTCTTGGTGGGAAGCATGCATTCAAATTGCGGCAAATATCTTCAGGACTTTTGCGATATTTTGGCTGAAGGATCTCATAAACCTGTCATTTGCAAAGAGAAATTATAAATTATCGTTGAATAGAGCGAGCGAAATGCGTATAATCTCAAATATATGTGGGAGTCAATTTTATCCAAAGAAAAGTGCATTCTTATAATTACTTCACTTTGCTTTATCTATATTTAGATTTGTTTTTCTATTTTCGAATTATGCAAACATTATATATTATGAGATTTCGCTTATCACATTTAATTACAAGAAAGTGTAAAATAAAATATAGCAATATCTTTTGATATGTGGAAATTTAAGCAAAATGAATATATCATAAATAATAAACAAGGACATGAATGAATTGTCATTTGCTCCAGAACACGTTTTCTCATCTAGCACTATCCTTGACTTTTTTCTAAAGATCACATGTAAAGCAAGGAAAAAAGAATATGAATATAAGGTTCTGCTGAGAATATGGGCTGATAAATACTCACGTGTGGGCCTTGAAGCGCAATAATTCCTGGACACAGTTCATCCACATTGACATATTCGTCGGTCATATTTTCACCCAAAAAATAGCAGAGATCCACCACTATTGGCTCTGCTTCTTCCCACTCCATCGACGTTGCTAAGGCTTTGAGTGACGTCATAATTGTCTGCATGTTGAATAAGATGCTCCATATAATAGGAATACTACCCGAAGGATCCATATCAACATTGTTATTGACCCGAGGGAAGGAAATGGTAATGCCCAAGCACAAAGGGCGCGGGCATTTCTTTTTCCTATCCCGAGGTTCATTTAACCATGTTGGTATGGACACTGAGGATTCATTCCTTTTAATAGGGAACATTATTGCTGAAATTCAGAAATAGTTGTGACCGCTATATTGGCGGGTAATATTAAAAGTGATATTGTCCGGGTGATATTGTCCTGCATGTTGCGCTGACCATGTAATAAATAATGATACAGACTGTTCAAATAATGTAAATTCTTGTTTAGAGATTCAAAATGCATAAAATGACGCATGGTCCATGTAATATGACAATGAATATCATAATCAAGAATTGATATGAAAATCAATCGAATACCATAAAGTTCAGAACACAACCCTTTAAATGAATAACAATGCATATGATAAGCATACGCCATCTGTATCAATACAAATAGTATTAGAGCATAATCGTTTGAACATACGAGCACAAGGCTCGCGGAGGGACAACCGAAAAAAAAATAGAGATTAGAAACCTGAATTCGTGAAAAAAAAAACACGTTAAAAAAAAAAAATCTCCCACCTTACAACGAACACAATTCGTTCTGTTCTCCACGTTTTCATCCTCACTAAATCCATCTTCTATCAGGCTGTATGCCTCGTAAAACGCATCTACCTTTGGCGATAATTCAACTATCTCAAATAATCTTTCATTTAAAAGTTCAGAATTTTCACCAAAGGCCCTCTCGATTAATTGGTGATCGGTTGCGAATGAGCCTGACAATGCCACAATGGCAAAACACAGAATGTGTATAAACATCATGATTTAGAGCATTAACTATTTAAGGACTTCAGAATTTAACTATAATGTATTATCCTTTCATGGTTGTTTATAATTTGTGGTGAGGAATTGCAGCGAAAATTTTAGGTTTCTTGTTATCTTATAAATTGTGTAATCTAATGAATTGGGTTACTCAAGTGCGATTGATATCAGTATTGTTCGTGAACACGAGGACATCAATTATATCATCCCTCCATCGGTAGATTTTGAATTCATGTGTGTTAATGTGACGTCTCGTTTAAAAAAGTAACGTCGTATTGGGATTCGATTGGCATTCCCTGTTTTAAAAACATCACCATTATCTTGTTCTCTGTTTGCTGTGATTCGCTTCTTTTGTCGTATCACAAAAAGGTCGTTATTTCTAATTCTAAAAACGTTCGCTACGTTTTAAACAAAACCTGGCTTCACATTGACCTATTAAAACACAGTTTAACGAGGATGTATACGTAATGATGGGTAACACACTAGTGAAATTAAATATAAATGACACACTGGATTGGAATGGATTGTATTCGATGTACCAAAAAATATCATATGCCACAATTTGTCTATGTAATTTAGACTGCTTTACATGTTTATGCAAATATAGTATACATGTTCACATCATAAGCCTTTATATAATGTTGAAAACAATAGCAACTTCAATTAAGACTAATTAATATTAATAATGTAAAAGAATACATTGGTCCATTCCTTAAATCCTAATTATGCACTCACCCAAGGGAAGGTCTAAAGATAATACGAAATATGATAAACCACGTAACATAACCTCGACTGAGAAATAACAGCTGAAATCGAAAAATTGCGCATTATTACAATGGTTCAGGTACACCCTAATTAGATAAATGATAAAGCAGACAAAATGCATTTTAAATAAGCATTTTTTTTTACCCTGGACTCATTTCGGTGTTGAGTGTATTTGCGCAATATCATATATATGTCGTAGTCAATCTGTGAAAACCGCGTATGTTGACATTCGCTGATTTTTTCAGTCAATGTCAACATTCGCTGGTTCACTCAGCGAATGTCAACAATGCCTAAAAATTCCAGGCATTGTCAACATACGCTGAAATTTGCCCCGAAAAATTACACAGATTGACTGATCTGATTTTCGATGAATAAATTATTGCGATAGGATGAACGTATTGAATGCTTATTGAAAACTTTACTATGAATTAGAATCAAATGAATTTTCATAGGGTAATGAAATACCACTAGAATAAATCAAAGATATAATTTAATACAATAAAGACTAAATAATAGGATAAGTATTATAAAATGTGATGCTAAGTTTGTGTTTAACAGACCGAAGACCATGCATTTAAGGTTTACTTAGATTTATCTAGAGGATCATTTATAGATTGCAATGTGCAGTATACCTATCAAATCACAATACCTACTAAATCCATGAATAAGAAAGCTTGAATTATAATTGCAATCGTTAATTCGAATCGAACAACGTTCATATTCATATACTAAAAGAATTTTATGATCGTCATGTTTAAAGATAGATAAATATGCAATTGCGGATTTGGACTCTGTATCAAAGGATCATGCATTGATAGCATTATTCAACACACATAATTCGAATTATGCCAAAGACGAACCCCATAATTTACTGAGCTTAGATTACAATTGCAATTGTGCAATCGAACTCCGGGAAACGCTCATATTTATATATTTAAAGGGCTTATATAATCACCTTACATAGTCCTATAGTGGAAACTAAGTTGATCCCAAAGAATAATTCCATTATAAATAGACACATGAAACTAAAAGCGTGTTGATGCTTTGCGAATATCGTTTATTTATCGAAAATCATTTTAGTCAATCTGTGTAATTTTTCGGGGTCAATTTCAGCGTATGTTGACAATGCCTGGTATTTTTAGGCATTGTTGACATTCGCTGAGTGAACCAGCGTATGTTGACATTGACTGAAAAAAATAGCGAATGTCAACATACGCGGTTTTCACAGATTGACTACGACATATACATAATGATACAACATTCAAACTAGAAAAAACAGTGATGACCATGTTTAAGAAATGTTCTCCGGTGCAATAACTACCCTAATTTAATGCTTTAAATTATATTAATCAAGCACATTACATACAGAAAATAAGTCCCAAATTATTGATTCAATTATGCTCGAATAAAAGATGATTATGTACAATTTCAATATAAATGTATATACCGTTTTACATGCTTTACGTAACCAAAATCATTCTGGTATCTAAAAAATCTTACTAATTAGAATACATTGTTTATTTCTTGAGAATAATAAATACACGTGTTGTTTTGAGCTTTCAGACTTTACTCTATTAATATCTTTCAAATATAGGCTTCCTTGTACACATTGCTCAACGCCGATGGCCGCGTGTACCCGCTCCGAAGAAAAACTCAAAACACAAGTTACGCGCTTCAAACTCCAAGCCCTTTTTTGTATAAAAACGTAGAAGTTTATCCATTCTGTTCATTCGAAAAGCGTATAATATTTGCGCTTTTATTACGGGTGAACGCGTCATATATCACCTGGGCTGTTTTAAATCAAATTGAAATTTCGTCATATGATTTAAGCGTGTAAAAATTATATACATATAATCTCTTATGATGCATTCAAACGCTTTATTGCAGCTTAATCACAATTGGCACACAATCATACATATACTCATCAAAACGTTTTAAGTCACATCTTATGTAACATCTTAAAATGAACTGCTTAATGTATGTTGGACTTCGACTATACTATTGACATCCATATCTTCTGTATCAGGAACCAACGACAATCCAAGATGTTGGTCAGCTAAGCTGTATGCACTTTCGTAACCACCGTCTCCATTACTCGGTCTGTGGTGCAGCATTACCGCATCTATAGGAATATAAAAAAAAAGTGTTCCTTAGACCAGCCACTTTCATGCACATGGCATAAAGTACTCTTTTACTGCAAATCTAGGATTTTCAAGTCGTTAAGAACAAAACAAATAAAACAAATATCATTAGTCGACTTGGGTTTTTTATGAACAGTTTATTCAAAAAGAAAAGAGTTGACCGATCAAGTTATAATGAATATAATATTAAAAAGCCAAAAAAAAAACAATATACATTGATTTGTATTGTATTTTTCGTAGCAAAAAATGGTTCTTATCTCTAACAAATCAAAGTTTTTTTTCATTGCACGTGGCCTAAAAAGCCGTAAACTGATAACAGTAACGTTTGTTTGTTTGTTTGTTAATGCCTAAATCTCGAAAATAGACATTGTAAGGGCCAACGTTATTTAAAACAATGCAGATTGGAGTATTTACAAACAGCTATTCCTGAAGGTTGAGGCTAATAAGAAATATATAATTTGTAGTTTTTCGATAGATATATTCTAAGATTTGAGAAATGTTCCCAAGTGTGTATTAATATAAAGCAATACCTCAGTTCTTACTCGTTGCCCCTCGTTAAGAATTAGTATACATTTATAAGGTACTTGTATTTAAAATATCGAAATCTTAAAACAAGAAAAAATATCGAAATACACTTATTCGGATCACGCACATCAATATAATTATTCAATGAACCCAATTTAAAGCTACAGACAAGCATTATAAACATATCTTGGCACTTTTGCTTTCGTTTTGTTTTTTTTTTCATGAAAATGATAAAACATGCAATAATGTAGACGTAATAAAATTAAATAAATAGCTTTTTACCTCTAACTCTCTGTCTGTCACTTTTGGAACGTTGTCGGCTTCTTCTGTTCATTGAAATTACTCTTGTATTTCCTCGGGGCAGAGTGTCTGTAATATAAATTTAATCCTGCATATTAATATACATAAAATCTACAAAGGAATATTCGCATATATACGCATGCAGATATTCAAATAAGTGGAAATGGATGGATAATTTTATATATTGGCGGTATATGTATTGTTTTAATTAGTCATGTTTGTTATTGTTCATTAACCCCTCTACTTTTGATCTGCTCTGTATGAGCCACACTCTTCGCTTAAATACAAATACACACATGGATGTAGATGTGAAAAGTATGTTTTCCTATATCCATGGGCGTTTCTATTTAATGACATGAATTATATTGCAAATATTGAGCGAAACTGATCTACAAGAAAATTGATTATGTGTGGTTTTTGGTTACAATTATTCATTATAATTTATAAAACCAAAACGTTCAATGCAAGTTTTTTTTATAAGACATTAGTTATATTACCAAATGAGACTCATGATAAGTAGTGAGCAGATATTCATAATATAAATAAAACGCTAGTATATTGACCTGAATTCATTATATTCGATTCATCAGATGATGTGTCCGTATCATCTTCTTCTAAGCTGCTGTCGTCCGTCTGGTCGCTGCCTTTTATTTTTGGTTCGAAAACGACGTTGGTTTCAGCTCCAATAGACTGATTTTGTCCTAATAATGAAGCGTCCTAAAAACATGTTTTATCAAATACATGTTCGTAAATATGAAATATGTGTAAAACATACCCGAGGATAATCACTTATGTTTAACGACGAATTTTATTGAAAATCCGATATTTCAATCGAATGCTATCATTATTCTTCATGATTATTTTTTGGGAATCTTTATAAATATAGACTTATAGCAATTACTCTCAGATCATTTTTTCTCATCATTCAAAAAGACACATTTTAGCTTAAAACAAATTTTAATAACATTCATTTAACAGAGCTTTATCAAGACTTACAGCCTCAATCGATATGCTCATAATTCCACCCACAGCCCCATCAGAATTACTCAGTGTGCATAGGTCGACTCCGAGGTCACATATGTTATGTGTCTCCGCTTCGTTTGGGCATTCGCTCTGCTGATCGTCGATATCAAGCATGTCAGTGTGATTGTCATGTAACGGGTCGGAGGTTTGTATATTGTTTATTTGTTGAATGTCATCACTGGTCGATGTTGGATTGGGTGTGTCATTCTCGGTAAGGTTTGTAGAATTGAGACTGCTTTGACAAAATTTGGCACTTTTGAATGAGCTTGAATAACTCCCTTGAGGCCCTTTTCTATTGTAGATTTGTTTGTGTGTTTGTATATCAACACAAAGTTTGCCCTCGCTTCTGAATTTTCTTTGGTAACTATTTGTTTGCTTATGCATACATGTATCAACATAAGACTTGATATCATAAGAATTGTGCCCGAAATTCGTGTTCTGTGTCCCTAAACGTCCTGTTGAATCACATTCACTTCTCTTTCTTCTTCGTTTCCTGTGTTGGTGTTTCGGTTTGACAAATTGTTCATTTTGGTAGGCGCTTATCTTGTTTTCGATATCGTGGTGATTGGATACACAGGACGCATCGAATGATGAAGCTTTGCGTAAACCTCGATGTTCATACGTATGACTTTCGGTGTTCATTGTATAGTTTTCTTTATCATGTCCATTATGGTTTGTCCCGATATCATCAACGCTACGGTAATCATCAGGCCAAGGGTTCTTTGACTTTACATCATCCTGTTTATCATCACGGAGGATCGCTCGAGCTTCACCTAGCTTGCGTTCTTCATCATTTTCCTGTGAAATTCCACCAGGTTTCTTGTGGTGTTCGGGCCAAGCGATTGAATCAGATGGTGCCTTTTTATCATGCTGAACAGTGGCAGTTCTACTTATGCCTATGTTTTTATTTTGCCATTGTAACCTATGATGTGTTTTTTCGTGTTCTTTGGGGTTCCCTATGGCCTTAGATTCTCCTGAATCTAAATCGATTTCCATTTGTCGATCGATTTTCCCGTCTTCCACTATAATATTTGCCATATCTGGGTTTTTGTTTTTCTTAATTGCCCTCTCTGGATGCGTCGTTGTGTTGTGTATCTTCGTATCAGTGGTAATTTTGTCACTAGCCTTACTCTGCGTTGTTCTAATATTTTGCGGTTCGGTATGGCTCGCCACACTTGGTTCAGAAATTGGTTCTTGTATTATCCCATAGTCTTGCGACTGTAATGGGCCTTCCTTGATCTTGTTGAGAAAGGAGGCTGTTTGAATAAATAGAAAAAGTAGCACCTAAGTGATGTGTAAAATGATATATAGATATATACATTATATTATTCTATGACAATCTGTGACGTTAAATCTAAAGTAAAATAGAATTCAAACAGTATCCTAGTTCCTCGTAAGCCTTTATGTGTGGATAGTTTATTGTCATATGAAACTTCTGTCATCTAAAATTACTAGAACCTAGTTAAACCATATGATTAAGCTTACCTTTTTGCCTTGGCTGGACATTTGAGTTCGTTGAGCATTGGTTGCCAATCACATCACAATTTTGTTATTGATGTAGCGCTTTCTTTCGATAAAACCGTTCTTATTGGTTCGAGAATTTCACTTTCAGCTGGTTCATTTGATGTTGTCAAATGATTAGTGTTTTTCTCCGGTGTTTTCTCACTAGCTTTAGCGGCAATCGGTTCCCTTTGACGTCGTGGCTGTTGTTGTTGTTGATGTTCAACTTCAATGGCATTGTCATTTGAATATGCTTGAAGAAACCTAATGAAGTCATGTTTTTCATTATCAGTGGCGATATCAATTACTGACCGACCACGGTTGTCCGTTGCTTCTAAATCTGCTCCGTTATCTGTAAAGATTGCAAACAGTATTAAATGTCTAGCATTGATAGTGCAAAAATTGATATGCATTTATGTGGTGATGAGAGAGTATAAAATTAAAACGTATAATAGTTCCGATTATATAAACACTTGATTATAAGATTATAAGATGAATTTCATAACTGTTATCCATTCTTATAATAACTATGTCAAGTTGCATAATATTCACATTTAACAAGATATCCCATGCAATGTTACATAAAAGTCAGTCACATGCTACTAAATTTGCATTGCTATTATTGTTATTAAATGTGGTTACCTAACAGTATTACAGCTACGTCTTTATTGTCATTACGCGCACAAATATGCAGGGCTGTTCGTCCACAATAGTCCCTTGCATTGACGTTAGCACCGAAATAAATAAGGCTCTCTGCTTTCGTTTTTCGTGACTCTTCTATGGAAGCTCGGTGTAACGGAGTGAAACCATTTGAATCCTCAGACTTAACATCTGTAATGATAATGTATATTTTTTTTTATAAATTGAAAATGGATGACTTCAAATCGCTAGAAATATAGAAGTCTATGTGGTGCATTTGAGTAAACTATTTTAATAATACGTGTTTTAATAAAAACATATGAAAATATTATGCAACAATGTGCTTACATATAGAATTTCAACAGTATATAATTTTATCGAAGTATATCCTTATAATTTATATGAAGTCAGGATTAGTTTTCCCTTAAACTATTTCACATTCTTACCTGATCCCGCTTCCAATAAAATATCAACGACTTCATCATGAGAGTAAATGACGGCATAGGATAGGATAGACACCTTAGTGATCACCCCTTCGCCGATATCCAGTTGTTCCTTAAGAACAGCCGATTTATGAGTTGTAATCAATTTCTTGATTTGGATCACATTGCCACTCTGTAAGGCCTTCGCGATACCTTGTTTGGTTGGATTACTCAGCACTTTTAACATGATGAATCAATGGTTTACCTTACGATGTTAACAGAGCAGATTTGTTGATCTGTAATAACATATTATAAGTAGTAGAATTTCTACATAACTTTCATTCTCTAACATTTTTAGGCGAAAAAGTAAATCAACCAAATGAAGGTACACTATTTTTTAGTCTACAAAATAATGATTCAGTATTCTTAAGCACGAATAACGGGGAGGTTACATTTCTCGTTTTATTTAGATTAAATGAGATATAATTGAACAGGTCAGATCTTTTATAATCATTTATATTTCCTCTGTAAAGACAGGGTTACATTATCAGAGCAATATCGATCGCAGCGTATGGTTTTCAGTACTTTCTTTGTGGTGCTTTTGAAATCGCATATTTTGAGCTTTGAAAAAAAAATATTGAAACATATCAATCGGTTTCAATATCAAATTTATATATGACATCTTTATCTCTCATGAGCGTCTTTCAGTATCATATATAAAATTAAAACAATAATGTATGTTATTGAAAAGTATGAATCAAGCACTTTTAAAATAAAACGAATTGACATATTTATTTTTGCGATTGTCCTTACATGTACATGTATTAAAACAAATTATTGAGCGTCCTATTTAGTGATCCTTTACATTAGTCACAACGCAATAAATCTTTGCTTTCACTTTAGACTAAGATTACTTACCTTGTAGCTATAAATAGAACAGTTATAGGTATTTATGCAAATTTTGTTTTAAAAACAGCATTAATACAGGTTTATTAGACCTGCATTTATTGATATCAGAATCATATATGATAGTTGTCATACAAAGTCTGTTAACATCCTCAATATTGATAATATATTCGTGGTAAACACAGCAACAAAAACAATGCAAAATAAACACATATTTTCAAGAACGATTATTAATATATTCATTTCTCACATAGATACTATATTAATTACCTCATATATATATTCCAGCAAGTTTATTCACCAATGTGGCTTTAAATTTCTTATTGTAAATCTTATTGTATGTTTGACAAGCCTACGCGTTATGATTTATTGTGTGAAAATTTATATGAGTTGTCCTTAGAATACTTAAAAAACATAATGCAAGGGGGGATACATTTTGTTATGACAATTACTATGAAAATTGCTATAATCGTTTTATTTTATCATTCATTTAGTATTATTACTACAAGTATTAATATTAAATAACTGATATAATTAATGGTATGACTGTCAATTCCATAATATAACTAATACCATTAATATTATTGCTGTCAATATTATAAATAATAATATATTTTAACTAAAAATATAACAAAACGACAAAAAAATTCATGAACAGGTGAACTGTTTTAAATATTGCACATAATTTGTCATAATAAAGACGTTTGTGACGTTTTCTATGAATACTGTGAACATAAATGCATGAACATAAACAGCAACACCATATTCGTTCCATAAGAGTCACGCAGGTTGTCATCTCCTCATTTGCATAATGCATACTCTTCTATATGGGATATAATATATATTTCATACTCTATATCGACCACAGTGTAGACTACAAAACCTCATCACTTTACAAAGAAATATAGAAAAAGGCTTTAACGTCAGGGTTAAATTATCATATTTATTATATGACAATTATGGGATCGTTGCCTTTATTTTGAGACCCAAAACTATAAGGAACGATGACTTTGAGGTATTATCTTTTGCATGATACTAAACCCTTTGACGGCTAATATGGAGTCATAGTATATTTCAGGTATGTGGTGACAAGTCATACAAAGTCATTGTTATGTATTGGCATCAACCACGGCACTGCGATCAAGCGTATCGACTAATACAGCTGTACCATCGTCTATATTGGTCTCATTGTCGCTGGAAGCCATAGGAAATGCTATTTTTGTAGGTCATATTTATGGTATTTGGATTAATAATAATGCTAAAATTGGCATCATATACTATTCTTTTCAATACATTGTTTAACTGGAAGACTTGCCGCATTTTCAATAACAATGATGGCGCAATCGCTTGTATTAAGAATTAAGGTATTTATGCATTGATCAATAACATTAGTATCTGTTATTACTTATTGATATTTTTTACATTTAGGCATTATTCGTAGGTGCTTACAGATTTTGATTATTTTATTCTTATATATGAAATGCAATCATTTTAAAATGTTATTTACAAAATGATAATATTTTGGCTTCAATAACAATTGTACCCTCTAAGGAGTTAACCCCCTCATTCTCTTAGTCAAACACCTACTCACTTTACTTCTTACGCGAACTACTTTTTGCATAAACACAGTCTCTATATGGTAGTTTAAGATATGGTGTCAAATATATATTTGATAAAAATGATTTGTTTCTTCTTCATGTGTACATTATGTGTATATATATATATTTTTCTATATCTCCGAATAAAATATACAAGACTTAACTAAACATTAATCAATACAATTCACATTAGTAGAAATTCACCCTTTATATCATGACAATGCAATAGATGAATGTCATTATCATATAACCACGAATTGGCAATGGAATTTGCGTGGTTTTATAGAAACACAAACTTTCGATTTAATTCGAATAGTAATTTCTCGTCTCAGTACAAATAACCAGAGAAGGCATGAAGTATTTGGGATTAATATATAAATATATATACATATCTATTTTCATATTAAAACAGCATAGATATGCTAAGCAGATAAATATCAAATATTCTACAACAAATATAGTTCACGGACTATTAGCATATATCGCTAGACAGTTGGTTTTGAATATGCTCCGTTGACTAAAATGTTTTTTTTTTTCATGGCAAGCAAGTGTATAGCAAATATATGAGCACATGAATGATGTTGACCGTCTGTTTTTCTAAATATTACTGTTCGAAAAACGAAAAGCGCAGCCACCCGCAA
>LQRL01100881.1:0-10986 GCA_001703475.1 Hydroides elegans
TAGCTGGTCACTAGCAAAACACATTAGCTAGACGTGGTGCTGGTGCTAGTGAAAATTAGCTAGTGACTAGCCTATGACTAGACAAAATTGTTGACTGGGGTCGTGGTCTCAATTGCGTATCATCTGTGAATGATCAGTATTAAATAATTCCTCAAATTTCTTGTCATAAGACATCGCAGATCATCCTCTTGACCATCTTGATTACTGCATATGAGCTTATACGAGTATAGACTCCTATGAGTTTAATTTTGTTGCATATTGCTCACTTTAATACTACAAAAAAGGGAGAAATATTGCAATCTATTCGTTACCATTTTTCATAATCATATAATAGAATTATGCTCGTATGTAAGAAATGAAATATTTTGACCCCGGGTTGATCTCCTATGGATGCTCTCGACAAACAAGAATTGTGCAATATCTTGCATTCCGACTTCGCTCCTGCCAACGACAGCATTCGACTTAAAGACTTTGGACCAAAATCTTGTATGTCAGTGCCAAAAATACATTAAGAGAGATATGCAGTGCATAAAATAATCATTAACAGGTTTATAACCCATTCTCTAGTATTATGACAAGGTTCTTTTAATGCTCATGACCCTTTTTTGTAGCCATTTTTTTGTATCATCGTTATAATAATATAATTGAGCTGCAGGGTCTATTTGACCCGAGCATGTGAGTTCATTTGGTTTTGGCCTATTGAGCATTGTGTAACTTAGACAAATCTATAAATGCGGATTATCTAATGGCAATAACAAAATGGAGGGGGTCGAAAGGGTGGTTATGGTGTTAACGAAATATGTCGCCAATAGAAATAGCGATCAGATTACTCAATCACTGTAATGAGCCGCTGTAATAACAGTGTTTTGTATGGATTCGTCTGACATGAAACTTTGTTTGCAAATTCATTAACGTCTATTTGTCTTGTACATTCCATTATATGGAGCTATATAAAGTCATAATATGACAGCATGTTGCAAACTTAAGGCACAAACAACTATGAGGATTACCTATTAAATTTGTAGACCTATTTAAAAAATGGAAATTTTAACATTTTAAAAATTGCAGTGCAAAATTAGCCTTTTCAAATGTAATTCGGTTGTACATACATAGTATAGGCTGTTATTCCAGTTTTGAACTAACATATACTTCAAAACTTTTCATAGAAATAAGACTATAAAATCACATTTTTATTGTGTATTTTTGACTGACCTAGAGCTTTATATAGACTCAATCAAAATAAATTATTGGCAACAGCTTGAAATTACAGCATTCTCAGCTGACGTTTCAGAAATTTCATACATAGAGGTCGGAGGATCAATAAATAGTCAGCACACAATCAACATTGGTATGATACTATGGTGTATATTTCAAGACACTCAGAATACATATGTTTTTGAACGGCTGCCAGATTAATGTTTTTGATCAAGCAAGGAAAGGCGTAGAAGTCTTTTTAAAAGAGGGGTGTTGTTACTTTTGTGACCCTTTGTAGCTTTTCTCTTAATTTTTGTGGTTACTTTGCGGTTTGATATTTTTGTGTATTGTAAAACACTCAGGTTATGACAGGAATTGTCTATGTTATGATATAGATACACTCACTGCATATTTATATAAACGGATATGGAATGTTAGAATAGATTTTTACATACTTTATGGATATTATTGCGTCTATAACTTAATAACAGATACTCAGTTAAGTTTCTATTCAGTTCATAAATACTGTTCGACTGCTCAGGATAGGGCATTGGATTATATCACTTATTGGATTATGATATTATTTTAATTTGATCTGATTGGAATATATATTGATGATTATACGGTAAGTTGAACAATCAAAAATGCATTTTTGGTGGTTCACACCAGTTACATGTACTGTTTAACATGTATGTATGATTATAAATGGGGTTACATTTGGATGGTTGGGTTTGAAATTGGGTTATAGCACAGTCGCTGGTTGGCGCAGGCTTGGTTGAACGAGAGCATTATGATGTATCTCTGGATTGAGCAACGTGTATTTTCTCCGTCCATGAGGCAGTTAAACTAACACCTTCGTTTTGCTTCGTAATTGCTAGCAACTCCAGAGAATATAATAATAGTGTATTTTCCTTGGCGATTCGCATTGCTCACATTTGGCTAAGTGTTTGAATTGGCACCAAGCGTTGTCTTTGATGTTACAGAAGATGCTATGTGTTGAATAATTGGATTATAACAGAAATATGTAGGTTGAACAAACCATCTGGAGGTTTCTTAGAAGAAGGATCGCATTATCTATGTCTTCACTCTCACCTTGAGTTGAAAAACATGATCATAAGCAGCTGAAATAATGAAGGAAACACGCTAATGTTAATCTATTATATTTTCATAACCTTTCTAGTAATCAGGTATTTATATTTTTGCTTTTAATAATTGTAGCCAACAACCCTTTTCACCAAAAAGCCATGTATTAGCGCTTCTCGAGTGATATATTTGGTTGTTGAAATCGCCAAAGGAGCATGGACAAGGTAGACTTATGGTTGTATAGTAAATTTCGTTCAACGGATGAATTCACGGATTGCTCGTATCGAATAATAACCTCTCATTCTCCAAATCATTCTCCAAATCTTATACACTGTAGTTAACTATTTTCTTACCATCATATTTCTACATGCAAACCCTAATAAAGCCTTAATGTTTTGTGGATGTCTCTTTTGCTGAATCTATGCATGATCATGGCCGAGCAACTTATTTGCCACAATTCTGCTAGATAAGGGCATAAGGCTCATACGATAAGAGCTATTTGCATTAACACGAGGCACGGCTGAGCATGCAGTTGTGTGTGCCGTGCGCTGTTGTATTACTATATGTGTATAAGACATGTGTATTATATCTGGTACACAAATAGACTTGATGATATTTTTTTGTCATATTTTGTCCCAAACCTCCAAGATAAACACATTTATTAATTTACATCTTTTATCCACTTCCTTTTGTTACAAATAAATCTTTCTTTCTTTGTAAGTTCTCATTTATTAGCACATACACTGGCATTGAAAAGCAAGCTTTTCGAAATCAATGTGGCGATTTTGGTAACAAAAAAAAAAACGTTAAAGAATTGAATTTTATTTGAAACAATGTGGAGTTTTTGTATCAAATCTAAAAAAAAAATCATTCATAAATGCATTAAAGCTCAAACTGACCCTGATGGTCACTGGATAACGGGCATAAAAATACAAAGAAAAAAAAAACAAAGAAAAAAACACGACACTATTTTGTTTAAATTACCAACGTCATGTGAGTCAATCGTGGATTAATAAAATAATAAAGGTAATAAAAAATAAGATTGTTCAATGTTGAGGTTTTCTCAAATTGAGAGCAAACGATTTTGGGGCTTTCTCCTTTTTCTCCGATTGGGGTTTTCTCCATTGGAGTTTTCTCAATTCGTTATTTCAACATCTTGAATGAAAGTTCTAATCTGAATAAACGGTTTTATTTTTATTCTTATTCATATCCGAATCCCAATTTAACGCTTTGTCGCACGTATGTTCAACTAGATTATTTCGGTCGAAGAGATTTTTTCTCAGATTTTTTTTTCTAGCTTTCGGAGGCATATGATTTTTGAGTAACAAACATTAAATTAACTTCGATAAGGGATCCATGATTTTCACGGATTGTTTTATTAAACTATTTATCAAATTATATCCTTGATGTTGAGACAATAGATTATTAAAAATTTTATAATGATTGCACTAATTGTATAAAGATAATTTGCCTGATATCATATCTAAATAATTTGAATTTAATAAGCATAAATTCATTATGCATTATAGTTGCTATAAAAATATATTTATAATTATATCATATCATAAGGTAAGATTTGATAATTTATACATGCAAATATAACTTTGATTCCTTTAAAAACATTGTTTCGGCTCTTAAATTGGATATTTCAGGTATAATATCAATTGTTTTCTACAGTTTTCTTATTATGCAACGTTGGGGAGACAATTCACACAAACGTTTCAGCAAAAATTACGCCGCTATATGATATATTAAGCTCAATATTTAATTTTTAACAACCCCACCCCCATGTTCTCCCATCTAACTCAACGCTAAAATGCGAGCTCCGTGCCTCGTGTTTATGGCATGTAGTGCAAAACTGGTCTTAACACATAAGGGGTAATACCGCTCAATTTTGAGATCAATGTATGGTCCTCTGAAAATACAGTTTGAGCCCTTGTGCATAAGGTTGATTGAACTTGTGTAAATTAATTTATTTTGTGAATAAAACCATTGAAATTTATGGAAATGATATAGCATAGATATTCTTTGGTCCATTTTCTAAGCTATTCAACTACACAATGTACAATGGACCATCATACAATGCCTGAAATGAATACAGCCACTTGATTGTATTTTGTTAATGTAAATATTGCAGTAAATGATTGATATTAAAAATAATAGTTTTTATAGGATACCTTTGATCGGTTCTATTTATGGCCAGTTATGAAGAAGCTCTAACAGGGTTAGCTAAATGGAAATTTGTAAACAAAAAAAAACTAATTATAGAAGAGATTGTTCGCGGGAGAGCCGACTATCGACAGTAAAGTCCGAATTAGCCCGGAGTCTGACGATCCGTTGTAGTGGACAGATTTGACTATTTTCTCGTGTTTTGTCAAACATACCTGATTTTGAACAGTTTTGAATCGGTCTTCATTATGTCGGGCGGTATCTTAAATGCAGGTTCATTTATCCGAGCGATGCTCAAGTCCACAATGTGTACATGGCATGCAGCAAGTGAACAAGTGATATCCCTTGTTCATTGTTAACCTTGCGAAATCTTATCAAATTTCTTCGTCTTGGATTCGATTGAAGGCATTCTCGATATTTGTCCTTAAAGAAGGTTCAAATCAAGTAAGTGATCAGTTACAAAAAGGGGTAGCACTTACAAATGAGTCCAAACTAACAAAATGATATCGTGAACAGCTGATGATGAAGTTTCGTTCACCTTCCAGAGAGCATAAGGGCCTGGCCACATTGGAAGCTTTTACTTGCTTTTATTTCCAAACAAAGCTATCTTCCAATTTATTCCTTATGGAAAACTAAAAGGCGTGTAAAAGCTACCTAACAGCTTGCTGTTTTCGGTTTCCCGAAATACATTAGAAGACAGATTTGTTTGGAAATAAAAGCAAGTAAAAGCTTCCAATGTGGCCAGGCCCTAAGAGATTATTCTGAAAATCTTATTGTTAATGATTAGGTGTCAAAACGCTTTGCTGAAATGTAGAATTGCAAAACAATACGGCTATGAAAAAGAGGACCTTGCAACACAGAAATAAGCTTGTTGTTACGCTTTAAAAAAAGTATAACACAAAATACGAATAAATGTAGACATAAACAAGATTCGCAAAAGCGCCCAGTGTGTCGGGTAATACAAATTGATGCATTTGAAGCATCCTAGCTGAATATACGTCTCCAGATTGAATCGATAAATTATACGAGTGCATACTGCTCATATGTTAAATGCTCCCCTTTTCTTACTCCTTATTGCATTACTCTTGCTATCCAGATTATTTTTCCATTACAACTAATCCTCCCTACTTTTCATGGACAAAGGAAAATTGATTAGATTAGTTTTTTTTTATCCGTAGATAGGCGAATGTTTCTCTAGGTTGAGTGGAAACTTCTCGTATCATGTATAATGAGTAATTTCTTGATTTCCTTATTTTGAAGTTCTGGCGGTGTTTTACCTCTACAAGTGTGGTAATGCTTTGCTTCTCTGCCCACTATGATGTTTAAAATTACAGTAAAACGTCGTCATCACTCGTTATCACAAATGTCAATAAAAGTGATTGCATATTTCACAATACATGCTTTTTATGTAGGGGATCCTCATTGTTTTGACTAGTACCAGTAGTGGAAAAATATACAAAAGGCTTGAGATCCGGCCAGACAGATCAGATACCAGATCATAAATTGTACCTTTCTGAAATTGGAATCATTTTGTGACTGTTTTCGAACCTACCTGTTTGGGAAATAATGCGATCGTTTGAGTAAGATCCTGGTCATCCAACCACCTTGTATTCAGGAGGCGACCCCTATAATTGGAATTGCAAACGACAATATTATTTCAAAACGAAGTCCATGTGTCCATCATGAAGGCAAGAACGGGGATTTCAGTTTAGGATTGCAATTTCCTATTCAAATTTCCACGTATACTCAACTATTGAGTGACCGTTACGGAATAAATATAAATATTATTACAGCGACTGCTGATTTATAACAGTTTGACCCAAAACAAAATAAAACTGCCACATATGACCGGGGATAGGGGATATGAACAAGATTTACTATCGTTTACTCCCAAGAAAATTTATCAATAAGCGGATGAAGGTCTATTACTCGTCAGCTGTTCTATTGACCTTTTTATAAGCGATCAAAAAATTGATTTACAATTCTCTCTCTACAATTAGTCGCGACTTAAGAACCTGTCGATCATATTGATAGAGAAGTGCGACTCCTCCTTAAATGCTACACTGACTCGAAACAAAATGTCAAAGGAGTATCAAGGTTGCTGAAGAGGGTAATGATCAGATATCAATCCAAATGTCTACACAATATTTGTAACAGGTTTTTGCTCGGGGTTGGATATAGCTGCGATATTCCTATGGAATTAAGTTTTGATACTACTCTGAGCAGACTCTTGCTTGAATCCAGCTACTTGGATCTTGATTGTTTGTGACAAATATACGAATATTCAGCTGTTAGTAATTACTGATATACCAAAACAAATATATAAATTCTTATTGTAGGCCTATATCAAGCATTGCTTACATACTTACAAGAATCGTCGAAGGAGAAAGAATCTATAACCCCATGCGTCCCGTGTAACCAAGATTTAAACTTATGGTATGATAAAACATTTATATATAGTTATATCTTTATACACTTTATATGTGCAGGTTCGGGGCAATAATCTGTAAATACTAGAACCTGTATATATTGTTTATTTCTAAATTGCTAAGTAAAACAAGTAACGGTAATGGTTCACCGTATGATTCTACAACTAATATGAATCTACTAGTCGATTTGCAATCAGTGTCTGAGTAATATATCATGAAATAACAACTGCTCCAGGATAGACCCCCTTTTTTGTCCCTATACATCTAAACGTATTGGGCCAGACTTTTACTCATCCCGGGTTGTTTCCTGATATAAACACATTGTATTTATGTCGATTATAATTACAAGATAATGATCGGCAACTGTTCTCTGATCATAGCAATGACGTTAACTCAAGCCGATCGTTTTCTTCATGATAATGCAAGCTTGAGGGATAGCGAAGGAGGTAACTACTTTGATCAATGATGGTTTTGGGGTCTGGTCGTGTTTTTAGATGTATTTCGTGCCAAGCGTTTTGTATCTTCATTTTTGTTGGTTTTATGAAAAAAGAAGAGGTACAATCCTAAAAAGTACATAAATTAAGTAAAAGTACTTGCCGATTAAGATGAGTTCACTATATTTTATACCAAATTCGAAGACGTAGACGCAGACGCAAAGAACCGCTGACCGTGCCATAATGCAAGTATGCATCTAAGAGTCAGAGTTTTGATTTTATCGAAATATTGTTCTAGATAACTGTGGCTTTCGGATTATAAATGACCTGCTGTATGCGACGGAACCTAATTTTTTGTTTTGTCCCTCGATATTCAGTAAAAACTCCGTATATCTCCGACCTGAGGAGCAAATACCTTTTGCTTGTACATCATGGCATTGTTCGGCGCGGCGGCCACATATGAAAACATTGTAGCATCCCTAAACAAATATATTGGCCATCGTGTTAATCTGTTGTTTGGTTCCGTGCTGCCTGTCGATAATATTCGGGATTTCTCATGGGAAAGGGCGGTCATGAGATATAGAGTTTAAGATATCACTTTGTCGAATATTGCTAACGGTGTCTAATGTCGACCCCCATCTTTAAAATAACTCTTGACGAAAGCTGTAATGAAACTGCGTCTCACCCTCTGGATCACTGGTGCGATTCTGGATTCACCTTTAAATTGAATTCGACAGGAAGTCGCACGACGTTGAAAAGACGTTGATTCGAGGATTGCATGAAGACTATCCTAGGTATCATTGCACATTATGGCATTTCGAAACACTGTCTTCATAACGTCATGATTAAGTGACGTTCAGCGTCGCACCTACACGTGTGTGCCACGTCGAAACAACGTTTCATATTCCCCGGGTTGATACCAGAGATCCTTGAGACACAATCCAGCAAAAGTCAGTGGCCTAAATCTTCGGTCTTTTGAGAATGCCGGTGTGCTCGTAAATACATCCCTGAAACGAGCATTAGCTTCTTGGACCCATTAACTCGCCGCCGTGGCGTTTTTTATCAGTGCATCGGAGGGAAGGCTGGCCCAAGAAAAAAACGCTTACCTTCCGCGCTTTAATCACTGGGAATAGCCCGGCGAGTAATTTTTCGCTCCATTGTTTCTGTAATTGCCTCCTTCTCCTCCCCCGACTCAACTTCTACTCATTCGATGTGCGGATAAGTTTTTTTATCTCGTTGCTCGCAGACGTTTTGATTATATTAAGATGATGAAGATAACCAGCACCCGGAATATGGATACTATTCACACTCGCAAATGCCGACGTAAGATTATGGCTTAATCCAGAGGAAACAAAAACGAATAAAATATCTTGGGTCTACTTGTAGTAAACCTGAGCATACTCTATTTTTTCGTTGGAAAAGTGGGTTCGTTACGAAGGATGTTGAGTGGATTAAGCGCTTTGTTGGTTTGAAAAATATTGGAATACACCATGGATATTAGTGAGTTCGAGATATCGGAGGAGAAAAATGTTCGATTGGATGAGCTCCTTCATGGAGTTCACAAGGTAAGGTGAAGTGTCAAGAAGAAAAGGTTAGAGGAATTAAAGATAAAAACATAGTTTGAATCAACATTGCGTAGGCTAAAACGATTCCTACTTGGGACAGGAATGTAATAGATGCGACCACTGTTTCGACTTGGTGTCGTTGTTAGGTTGAAATCGGCCACTAATATATCGAAAAGAAATGTAACTTATATGATATGAACGCTTTTTGCACCTACTCTTTGGTTTGGCGCACAGTATAGTCTTCCTTTTTTATTTTCAACCCTGATTTGCTTTCGACTGTGTATGATTATAAGTATAGACTTATTTCAAATTAGTGAACAATAGTGCTCTAAATATGGTGCCTAGCAACCGATTGACATCCGACAATAGCTCTCCACGCTCTACCATGCTATACCATAAGCAGTCAATAACTGTTCATTGTTCATAAATGTTCAAACTGAACGTTTGGTACGAAAAATACAAGAGCAGCTGCTTGTAGTAAACATAGAATTTTCAAGCGTTCATGCAGTGAATTATATATGTAAAATGATGGATATCATGATAGGTAGCCCTGAATTAACTCGCTAATAGACTCGTAAATAAAGCTTTGTATTTATAATTTTCACATGGTGGCCTTCCGCCTAAAATGCTCGTATATCACTTTCAAAACGAGAAAATAAGTTTTAATTTCAATGTTCAAATAATGGTGTTTATTGATAGTTTGACTTCTGTTAAAATCTGTCTTTAATGTCATTTTCTTCAACAACATTGGACGAGTTTTATTCAAGAAAACATTTGAATTAGATAAATACGTCCAGGCAGTTAAAAATGCAAAGGTTGCTATTAGGAATTCCTGCCTGGGTCTGAAACCGAGTTTTTAAGACTAGACTCTAATAATCCAGTTTCACTTTGCGAGTGTACAAAAAAGTCAAATAAAGTCTAGATTTACCCGTTATCATAACGAACACAATTAAAAATGTTGGATTTCTTGTACGCTTTAAGAACCGTTTCACGTCCTTTTGATCTGCGCAATGGTCACTAAGCTGAATTTATCATTTGTAGCTGAATAATTATAACATTTATAGACTCTACGTCCTGTTCCTTTGAGTATGAATATAATGAAACTGACTATTCTACCACAAGACTGATAAATCGCAAGCATTTAATTTCTATGTTATCTCCCTTCCAATCACGTTTGTCCGTACCTTGACCCAACAGGAGGTCAGAGGTCCCAAAGCCAAATTTGACCAATTACCGACTTGTCAGAATACTATGAAAATGGTCAACATGGTATGCCGATTCTATACAAAAGCGTTTGTGAAGACACATAAGAAAGATGAGGAATTTCTAAAAAGGATGATATACCCTCCTATGGTTTCTTCTATTGTCGCCAAGGACCATATTGGTGTGGCATTTGCGGTCAGCAGCTGTCTTTTAAATAAAATTTTACTTTTATATTACTTAATGCGATCGGAAGAAAAAAGAAGCAGCCCCCAATATATATGGGATTTCGTTGTAGATTATCTTTTGACATGTATGTGTGTCAATCATACTTTGCAAACTGGTTTTAGGAGCTACTGGTTTCTTTTTTAATTGTTAATTTGGCTATTAAGCAAAATGAAAAGTAAATTGCATGCAAAATATCATGTTGCAAGAAGGCATTGACTGTATATTAGTCTTACTTTTTTCCTTAAAGACCCTTTTAATTTTACCTAGTTAACCCATGGGTTGGAAGATTTCTGGCCATCCAGACCATGCATAATTTGATGACAAAGGGCTTTGTATATAATTTGTATAGGTATAATTTGAAGGAGATATATCAAAGAACATAGCAGACCGTTTTAACAACTTATCAGGTGAAGTTGATTAGGGAAACAGAGCCAGATGCTCTGGATAGAGAACATGACAATGCATGGCTTTATGCGCAGCGGGCTGCCCTGTGGTGAGGCTTTTATTTCGAGTGATCATTGAAACATCTTTGATATGTGTGAATAGGACACTGCAGCTTTGATATCTAAATAGCCTCTATTTGACTTGACCAATGGAATCGATCTTTTTATTTCAAAATATTTGAAAATCAGTATATTTTCAAGTTCTAAAACTGTGATTTTGTGCAAACTACATTTTCCAAAT